>JAQZBX010004999.1:27882-58019 GCA_029593785.1 Cabassous unicinctus | reverse complement strand
AAAGTCTTGAAGGAAAATATGGCTAAAGAGATAAAGGATATTAAGAAGACACTAGGTGGGCATAAAGAAAAATTTGAAAGCCTACAAAGAAAAGTAACAGAGCTTATGGGAATGAAAGTCACAATTGTATGAGACTTAAAATACATCAGAGGCACATAACAGCAGATTTGAATTGCTCAAAGACAGAATTAGTGATATTGAGGATAGAACATCTGAACATGAAAAGACAGGAGAACGGAAAGAGAAAAGAATGGAAAAAAATAGGACTATGTCTCAGGGAATTGAATGAAAACCCAAAATGCACAAAAATATGCTTTATTGTTGTCCCAGAAGGAGAAAATAATGGAAAAGTGGCATAAAGAATATTTGAGGAAATAATGACCAAATACTTCTCATCTTTTATGAAAGTCATAAATATACATATCCTAGAAGGACAAACACCCCAGACAGAATTAATCTGAATAAACCTTCCCCGAGACAACTACTATTCAGAATGATAAATATCAGAGATAGAGGATTCTGAAAGCAGCAAGAAAAAAGCAAAGAATCACATAAAAGGGAACCTCAATAAGATTAAATGCAAAACTCCTCAGAAACCATGGAGGCAAGAAGAAGGTGGTATGATGTATTTAAGGTACTGATTTATTCAGATTTATGCTGTATGGGGTGTGTTGTCCTTCTAGAATATGTATATTTATGACTTTCATAAAGGATGAGAAATATTTGATCATTATTTTTTCAAATATTCTTTCTGCCCCTTTTCCATTCTCTTCTCCTTCTGGGACACCAATAAAGCATATTTTTGTGCATTTTGGTAACCAATTAAAAAATGGGCAAAATACTTGAATAGACACTTCTCCAAAGAGGAAATACAAGTGGCCAAAAAGCACATGAAACAATGCTCAACATCATTAACTATTAGGGAAATGCAGATCAAAACTACAATGAGATACCATTTCATACCTTATAGAATGGTCATTATTAAAAAACAGAAAACTACAAGTGGAGATACAGGAACACTCCTTCACAGTTTGTGGGAATGTAGAATGGTGCAGCCTCTGTCGGATACAGTTTGGCAATACCTAAAGAAACTGAATATAGAACTTCCATATGATCCAGCAATCCTGTTACTAGGAATATATTCAGCAGATCTGAAAGCAAGGATGTGAACTGACATTTGCACACTGGTATTCATAGCAGCATTATTCACAATTGCTAAAATATGAAACCAGCCGTTGTCCATCAACCAATGAATGGATAAATAAACTGTGGTATATACACACAATGAAATACTATTCATCTGTAAGAAGAAATGAAATCAGGATGCAGATGACAAAATGGATGAACCTGGAGGATATTATGCTACGTGAGATAAGCCAGACACATAAGGACAAATATTAAATGGTCTCACTAATAAGAACTAATATGATGAGTAAACTCATGGAGGTAAACTCTAGAGTATAGGTTACAAGGAAATAGAAGATGGGTTGAGAATGGGAGATGATGATTAATGTATGTAGCATTATTAGTAAGGTTAATTGTAAAAGTGTGGAAATGAATAGTTGACAGTAACACATTACAATGAATATAACTAACACTGCATATATGACAGGCTAAAGCAAGTTGTGTTATTCCATATTTTTATGCTTAAAGCAATGAATGCAACATTTACAAATATGTATTTTCTCCTAGTAATTATAAATTTTAACATATTTAAATATTTCATCCATATGACATTTGTTTTATTAGTAAATATAAAAAAGGAATCCAGCTTTATTTTTTACAGATGACCAGGTATATGTACTAACACCAGTGCCTTCCTGTATTACACACAAATATGAAACTGGCTTTTCAATATTATCATGATAATTGACAGCCTTATAATGTCCATTGCCCTGTATTGGTGAATGTTCAATGACTGAAAATCATTGTTTAATACATTTTGTCCATATTTTAGTAGTTTAAGGCAGGAGAGTAAATCCAGCTCCTGTTACTCCATCTTGGTTAAAAGTGGAAGTCTTAAGTAAAAATGAATACCCAAACCACTATCATTTTTTAGCATAGCTTCTCATATTTGAGTCACCTAGGTTACTCCTAATCATTCTTAAAGATTTATCATGAGCAAAATCTCCATACTGTGTGCTTCCTTAGTATGTGAGCATACTTATAATGTACACCTTACTGTACCTTATTAATATTCTCTAGTTTTGTTTTTTATCCTTCTCTCATTGATTTTCCAGAATTTTCCAATATTTCCTAGAAATTTAGACACTTACAAGAACAACAGAGATAACAACTAAGAACACCTTAGGGGACCAAATTTATGTCAAATTTATTTTGCTCTTTAAAAATGCTACAAAATATAAGTACTATCTGTTCTCTATTATCAATATCAGTTGAATGAAAACAGTATTATAATATTCAACAACAGGAAGATAAAATTCTCAAAATTAAAATATTTTAACTAAATAAATTTAATATTATTTTAAAATTTTTCACAGGATCATCATGAATTTAGACAGCACAGACTAAAATCTGGGGGTTACTGCTCTCAGCTTGAGATTAGACACTATGCTATTCATCTCTATAGCTGAGTACATGCATAATGCTTGACGAAAGGTAAATTTTCAAAAAAATTTTAATAAGTGAAAGAATGCATGCATCAGCAGAGTTTAAAACTTTAAATTACTCTTTGATACTAAGAGAAAATCAGATAATTTTTAGAGATAATTACAAAATGGGCTAAGATCACAGTGTTTAATTTTCTAATCTGAGATTAATGAGGTAGAAAAAGGGGCTCTAAAATCTCCTCCTGGCTCTCCAAGCTTCTATGTCTGTGGTATATCAATGTGTTGAAACGTTCTCATTTTCAAGATTTGCTTGGTCAATTCTATGATATAAATTATAGATTTATTGAGTATATTAACAAATAACTTATTGGTAAGTGGTAATAGCAATAGCATCAACTTAATTTGGTTGCAAAGCAATGAAGAGCCATAACTTTCAGAATATTAACCCATTAATACAGTGTTTACACAATAATGCTTTGAAAATTTCTCTTGATATTTTAAGATAGTTTTTCTCAAGGATATTATCTGGGAAAAAAAGGGAATATTGAATCATTTAATTTAAAAGTAAAAGAGGCCTCGACCTTTAAGGTAATTTGAAAAACCAGTTCACTGTATAGATCCAGATGGATGGCCGTCTATATTAAATATCTGTAGCATAAGATAGGAGTAGCTTTTTGGAACAGAAAGAAATGCTCTACATTCTACCTATGAAAAACACGAAATCAGATATCACTGAAAATTTGCCTCATTGCCTTCTGATATTTTGTGCCTGCCCAAGTCACAGGGTCCCAATTAAGAATTAGTCTAACATCTAAACGTTAGAGAAGAAAGCGCTTGTGTGCTATGCTGATAGTCACGTTAAACAAATACTAATATAGTTGAGATCAGAGATAGAAAATGCCAGTCCCAAATCCAGCCATGATGGCACATATACCAGACAAATGACAAAGTCTGGCTCAGGTTATAAAGGCTTGTGAAATACTTGAATCATATTTTGTAACCCTTGAAAGAATTTAAGTTGGAGATTAGCAGAAACCAGGCTCAGTTCTGTCCGTAATCCCCTTTATCTGTCTTCCAGCCAACAAAATGAAACTTCAAAGCCAAACTGACAAATAGAGTGTGAGGGCCTTCTATTACATTTAAGAAAAAAAAAACTGAGACTGCTTTATGTTGAAAATTATCTTTCATATTGATACTATTGTGTTAATTGTAGAAATAATAAAATAAACTCTAAATGATGATATGCTGCTGAATTCTTTCTTAGATGTAACATTCATTAAATTAATTCCTTTAATGTTAACTGGAAGTATTATATGAAAATATATTTAGAGACCAGAAATCAATCTCTGTAAAGACAAATGCTCTGTGATCCAGAAATCTATTATTTTAAGATCAAACAATTGGATCCACTAAACTGTAGAAGGGTTTCAGGCCAGTCTTTCAACTGGAAGTAAAAATGAGAAGTACATCAAAAAGAGGGAGAGATGATGCTGGTAAGATAAAGTACATAAGATTATTCCATGCATATATGACAGGCTAAAGCAAGTTATGTTCTATTCAAGATAGGTATATCAAGAGAGGCGAAGAGTATATTGAACATAAGATTCAAAATATTCAAGATAGTTGTAGAAAAACAAAGGGAGAGGCATCCAATTAATTTGAAGTTGAACTGATGTTGGAAATCTTTCCTTTCTACCTAAATACATAGTCATGGTGACTAATGAATAGCAACATATAGACAGGCAAGCAAACAACAAATTAACAAACTCAGAATGAAGGGGAGCAGTGAGAATCTTCAGTCCTAGAATTTAAGGGGAAAAAAATCAACATTAGAGTAGAGAGTAGGAACTGAAGCAAGGAGTTCACATGGGAGCTAGGAACTATAAACTTTATTTTTGAGGGTTGAGTTTTAGATATCTTTTGTCTCCTCATAAACAAAACTGATGCTGCAAGACAATAGAATAATATACTCAAAGTACTGGGAGCATATAGCTATCCAAATTAAAATTCTATACCTACATGAATAATCATACAAGAGTAAGAAATAAAGACATTTCCATTCATACAGAGATGTCGGGATTTACCACATACAAACTCTTACCTGTAAGAATGACTAAAGTCCTGGTATCAACCATTGGAGTTACTGGGAAACATTAAAAATTTTCTATGGTAAATTCAATACCCAGAGATGTTTTACTTAATTTTTACTGGGGTGGTGCTTGAATACTGAGAGTTTTTAACACTCCCCTCAAAATTATCATATGTTTTACCTAAGATGGGGGATATGGACAAAGACTGTTCTTTAGCAAGAAAAAAAAATTAACACAGAAAGAATCAGTAGAATGGACTAACCACTGATGAGCAAATAAATTGGTAATTTGGGAGTAAATTTTAAAAAACCAGCTAAGGGTTTAATACAATAATAAATCAGTGGGAAATTAAAACAAAGCAAAATGAAAACACTAGACAGCAATAAACTGGAATATTGGAAATCAGAGTAAAGATGTTCTGGGGCCCCTGCACTAGAGGTAAGATAGTAATTAATTTTAGACTTTATAATTTAGGAATGCTAAAATTTTTAGAAGTCAATAAAAAATGGATTTGTATATATGATTTATAAAATTAATGTAGACCATAGAAAGAAAATGAAAAAATATGATTATACAAAGAACACAGGAAAGGATAAAACACACAAAAATGAAGAAGGAATAATTCAACAATTTCATCAATAATCACAATATATTTGATTATAGAGATCCTAAAAATAGCTTACTGGAGACCCATATGCCACATATATACCATTCATAAGATGCAATACCATACTGCAGTTAAAAGAATGAAATACATATATATATATATTTGGAATTGTATATTTGGCATGAAGACATTTATGAACATTTTAAAAACATGAAGCATATTTTTCATTAATTCATTTTCATAAAGCAAAAATATTAAAGCATGCATTGGAAGTATTCAGACCATGATATCAATTACTTATATAACTGTTATTCATGATATAAATTACTTAAGAAAAGGGAAATGAGAGTGAAATGTGAATGGACAGGAGAAAAAAAGACTTCACATCCATCTAGAATGCTTTATTTCATGTGTATTTGTGTGTATATGCACACACACACACAGAGCACTCAGATAACAGATACAAACCTGAAGACAGAGTTTGGGAAAGTGGTTTTGTTGATGGAATTAATATAGCTATGATCTCATTGTTTTGATTTTTCTTCCAAAATGGAGAATGAAATACTTGTTTCCACTCTTGAATTCTGTACCATAAATTTGAGAGGGCCATATTTAAATGATGTGTCAAACTGTTATTCATCATATTACTGAATTTTTGTAGTCTTTTTTATTGCTACTTTCACAGATGATTTACTATATTCTACCACAGTAGTAAGATATCAAACAATACAGACATTTGTACAGAAATTATAATTGTTTTATGTAAACCTATGTGTGAAATAAGTTCACCTTGCTATTTCTATCCATTCTTCAATTAAAATCTAGAAATAAGAATGGGCTGTTATAGTTTAGTTAATGAGCCAATTACTTTCACAGAACATGCTAGTTATGCATAGCTTTTCCTTTGCTTAATTATATTTAAAAATTAAAGGCACACATTTTATGTCTTTAATAAATGGTCATCACATGCACAATTAGTTTGAAAATTCTTATCAATATGCCTTAAATACATTTGTTTGAGTCACTTGGATGACATTTTTCTTAATTCACCCCAAAGTAGAATATATTTTTTACCTTCCCACTAAAAATGATATTTGTGTTTAGCTTTCTAAACATAATGGCACGTTTTCAGAAAGCAAATCAACTTATTAGAAATATTCCTAATACGAAGAACTCAATATTCTTGGGAACAAATTTTCTTATGAAAATTTAAATAAAACCAAATTTGAGGATTAGGAAACCAAAACGCAAGCACCATAGTGAAAGAAAATAGGTCAATCATTATGCTGAGAAAAGCAAATATAACGCAAGCATCATTAAAACATATCTTGCTCAGGTACAAATAATATATAGTAAGTTCTGGCATCCACTATTGTACTATTTAAAGTTTAAATTATATTTTATTGCAAATAATCAAATAAGGGGGCTGTTGTCCATTGAAAAGCATCTAGAGTAGAAGTGATTCTTGTAAAGAATATATCAAAATGATTCTACAAAAGACTTAGGAAGATCTAAGCTTAGTTCCTTTATTGAAAACTTTCAAATTGTTCATGGAAACATAAGTTACCTCCAAATTTAAAATGAATGTTCATTTTATACACATAAATGCATCTAACCACATCATTTTTTAATGATTGTTTTCTTCTGTAAGCCAAGTAAAAGTCCATGATACTACAGTCTGGTTGAAAATATTAAATAAATATATGTTTATGCATCTTGCCAAGCACTAGAAAATGAAAACAATTTCCATTGTTTGTAATTTTCCTTTAGATTCTCTTGGCTTCCTGAAAATGATTGTGTTAAAATATAGAAGAAACAGTGTAAAGAAACAACAGAAGCCATGAGAATGAAGGCCTACATAATCTCCATACTTAAAAAATGTTTCACATCTGTCCATATCAAAATGCATCCAGGGATGCTTAGAATATGGAATTTTAAAATTGGATACCAGCCATAAATACTAAGTGTCAATAATAATTCAGCCTCTTTGATTACTCCTTGCCCATTCCATCCTAAATATGTTGTTCATAGAGTTCAGAGGGGCCCTTTAATTATTCCTGTTTGACTACTCATAAATCCAGATTTTCTTACTTCATGAAACATCAGTATTTAATTTATTAAACAAACATTTATTGAGCATTTACTATATGCACAAAGCACTGAGTGTCAAAAATGAATATCCGTTTATCTTTAAGGAACACACAGTCTAATAGGGAAAGGCAGAAATGTATGCAGATGACTGCATAAATAAAGAGACAAAATAAAATATTGTTTATTCAAAGGGAAAAATCCCCACAAGAAAACAAGTAAGAAAATAATCTCATTCTGCAAGGGATGGATCTGTGATTGAGAGTGCACAGCATACTTATCTTACTATCCATCAAAGGTTATTGCCTATTACAACCACAAATATTTCTCCATAGTGCAGAGCTAGAGAATGATGCATTCAGTGAAGCTCTCATATTCAGAGAACAGGGAAGTGGGCAATGGGAACAATGCAGAAAAAGAAAGAAACATGACAGCAGACTGAAGACTTTAGTTAACTTTTACTATTATTAATCTAGTTTGGTAAGTAATATTCAGTAATGCTAACACCTTCCATCCATAATTTGAATCAGGAATTAAATATTAATATTACCAAAATATTAATAATTGGATTCATCCATACATTGATAAAATGAGAAGACCCATAAACCTATTCGGTGGAAGCAAAATAGGATAGACAAAGTCATTAATTGTTCCTTGTCAACCAAGATGGACAGAAGTTTTATTATCCAGAGTTCAATCCTAGGCCAGAGGCTATTTAATATTTTCATCAATGACTTGGATGATGGAAAAGTCTGTGAACTCAGTAATTTACAGTTCCCTTTAGTTGAAAGGACTGATTAACACCTTGAATTTCAAGATCAAAATTCAACACGACCTTAATATGACCTTGACAAATTGGAGAAGTCATTTAAAATAATTCAATAATACCACATGTCAGATACAGACTTTAAGGGAATTGAGAAAGAAATTGAAATTATTATAATGTAGGTGATGACATACTAGTGAGAATGTGTGTGTGCATTGTGTGATTGTATAATACATAATATAGTAAAGGATAATGAGTATGATCTGAGTCAAGAATATAGTAAAAACTTTTAACTTTGTCTCTCTGTCTTGGCATGGTGCTTGTTTATTTACAAATATATGTATACGTAGTATCACAATCTAGTCAAATCATATCCTATATAACTGCTGATAAAATTAAATCTAAGATTTATAGATTAGGAAAAGGACCCAGAGATATATTTAAATGGATAAATGTTTATGAAATGACTTTGTAGGTATAGCACACATTACAAATGCTATTCATCCATTTATCTTGTCACTAACACATTCATCATTCCTTTATACATTTATCATTAAATATTTATACAGCACTACTATGTCTCAGACACTGCATTAGGTACTGGTAATACAGAGGTAGGAAAAGCAAGTATTGTCCATAGTTTCCTAGAGCATACAGTCTAATGAATAATTATAAATTCTAGTAAATATAGAGAGGGTGCTATGAGGCCATGTAACAGGGAGGCTTGTCCTGATCAGGGATGATGAGAAATTACCCTGGGGAATTCTAAACTGCTATATGACGTAGGCAGGCTAAGGAGATGAGGCAGTAAGGGAGTGAGTATTTCTTAGAATGGGAACAGCAAATGTGAAGGAGTTAGCTGCAAAACAATGTTTGCTGTGGATAAATAATGTCAATAAATACAATTAAATTACCATTGTTAGTATACTGCACAAAAATGAGGAGTAGACATCTGCCAAAATTAGAGGATATAGTAAGGACGTAAACAATGGACTGTGTGATATAAAGGACTTTAAATTATTATGGAGCTTGGAAGGAAAGACACACAAGCAAAGATATAGTGCTCATCTTTGGAGCAGCAACGCTGATGTACAGCTAGGTACCTGCTGAACTGAGGACCCTGCTATACAGATAGGTGGAGTGTCATTGAATGAAAAATGATGACTTCAAGTAAGAGTTACAAACTAAAAGCCAAAGCTCTCATTTGTTAATGTAAAATTGAGCTGCTTCTCAAAAAGACAATTTATACTCCAGAATGAACGAAAACTGAAATTTCGTTCTTTAATAGTGATAATGCTTCACTTTACGGTGCAAATGGGTGAGAGCTACTTGTTAACATTTTCATTTTACAACTTCCTGATCCCCAAAATTCCCTAAGTGAGAATAAGGGGAAACGTATAAGACTATTTTGTTTAGTTTATTTACTTTTATTGTGAATTTTTTTAAGGAGTTACTAGGGATTGAACCCAGAGCCTAGTACATGAGAAGCAAGCACTCAATCACTGAGCTACATCTGCTCCCGTATTGTGAATTTTTAATTCAAATTGAATTGTATATCTCATCAATGCCTAGGTATGGGGAGAAATACTAAAGTGGTAATTTAGGAAACTGGTTAATTCCAATTTCCCTATCTGATTGATGTCAAAGAAAATCAGGTAAATCAAGTCTCTGTACATAATAGTTCATAGTCATGAACTATAAATGGTAATTTGCAACATTCACATTTTTCCTTGAGGTTTTCCTGGATTATATAAACCAGATGCTAAATGCATTTGAGTTTTGAAAGACATGTTTTTGGGGTCTACTGGTGGTATTCTAAGAAATGTATTCACCTTAAAATAATCTCCAAGTATTTCAGGAATAAACGAAATTCTTCCATAAATGGTCCACATCTTTTAATTATTATAATTTTTCCTAATTAATACTTAACTATTTCAAAGAAAGAAAACACATAAAAAGATGACAATCTTTCTCCATGTCTCATAAACACAAGTATCTCTATTATAGAAATTATTGCATTTTGCTACAATTTTTATGTCTGCTTTCCATTCAAGATTATGTGCTTCTTAAGAAATGAGACTATATACAGCCCTTATATACAGCAAAATGAGTACAATTCAAATTTTATTAATAATAAATGATATGCTAGAAAACACTTTGAAAACACTTTCAAAGATTGTAATGTTATAAAATTGTCTTATAGGCTGGTTAATACAATTTTCAACCACTAAGGTACTTCTACAACATACCTGATGAATGGTCATCTAGCTTGTACACAAATACCTTCACCGAGAAGGAAAATATCATCTTAAAAGTAAACTTATTTCATTGCTTAGGAAGCCTACTTGTTAGAAAATTCACTTTTAAAGTAAGTTAAAATCTACATTCTGTAACTTGTGTGAATTTTTCAGGTTGTTTAATAAGGAACAATTTGATTCTTTTTTATTAGAGAAGTTGTGGGTTTACAGAACAATCATGCATGAAATATAGGATTCCCATATACCAGGCTATTAGTAACACCTTACATTGGTGTGGATCATTTGTTACATTTTTATAATTGTACTATTAACTATAGACCATGGTTTAGCTTAGGGTTCACAGATTGCATAGTGTACTTCCATGGATTTTTAAAATTCTGTTTCCATATATACAATCTAACATTTCCCCTTTTAATCACATTCAGAAACACATTTCAGTGCTGCTAATTACATTCACAATGTTGTGCTACCATCACCACCATCCATTACTAAAGCATTTCCATCATTCCAATGGGAACCTCTTACATTTTAAGCCTGAACTTCCAATTCCCTATCCCCACCCTGTGCCCTGTTAACCTATATTGTAGATTCTGACTCTATGAGTTTGCTTATTCTAATTGTTTCAAATCAGTGAGATCAAAGAATACTTGTCCTTTGTGTCTGGCCTATTTCACTCAACATGATGTCTTCAAGGTTCATCCATGTTGTTGCCTGTATCAGGACTTCATTCCTTTTTATAGCTGAATAATATTCCATTGTATGTATATACCACATTTTATTTATCCATTCCTCAGTTGATGGACACTTGTGCTGCTTCCATGTTTTGGCAATTGCGAATAGTGCCACTATGAACAATGGTGTGCAAATATGTTGGAATCCCTGCTTACAAAACTTTTGTATATACACCTAGCAGTGTGATTGGCCAGTCATATGGTAGTTCTATTCTTAGCTTTCTGAGGAACAGCCAAACTGTCTTCCATGGCGGTTACACCATGTTACATTGCTATCAGCAATGAATGAGTGTTCCTATTACTCCACATCCTCTCCAACACTTGTTATTTCATGGTATCTCGTGGTCTTGATTTGCATTTCCCTAATGGCTACTGATGTTAAATACATTTTCATGTACTTTTTTGCCATTTGTATATATTCTTTGGAGAAATGTCTAATCAAGTCTTTTGTGCATTTTTAAATTGGGTTGTCTTTTGGTTGTTAAGTTGAAGGATGTTTTTAAATAAAATCAATTTTATTAATACACATTAATAAAGCATAAATCCATCCAAAGTATAAAATCAGTGGTATTTGGTGTAATCAAATATTTGTGCATTCATCACTTCAGTCATTCTTAGGGCACTTTCATTATTTCAACAACAATAATAGTAATAAACAACAAACAAACAAACAACAAAACTCATCACCTCTCAATCTTTCTAAGCTTCCCCTATGGTACATAGCTGCTATTCTTTTTCCTTTTTTCTAGTATATTTGTCTTTATATTTTTAAAAATATACTGTCACTGCAGATTCATTTTGCTTTTTATACAATATGCAATATCACCCATATTCATGTTTTACATGAGGTTTTACTATCTTGTACAGTCCTGTGTTACAGTTTTTAGCTTTCCTTCTAGTAATATACATGACCTTAGACTTTCCCTTTCAAACACTGTCATACCCATATAATAGTTCTGCTAGTTCACAAACACCATGATATGCTTTAACCTTTCTATTCCTTTCCAAAGATTTACAAACAAACTTTTTTACCAACTCTTCACAGATTAACCCTCAGCTTTCCATTCGCTACTCTCATTCTATTTTCTGGTGACCTATATTCTAATTATGAGCTCCATGATTCTACACAACATATTTAGTTCATAGCAGCACAATCATACAGTATTTTTCCTTTTGTGTCTGGTTTGTTTCACTCAACATAAGTCTATGAAACTGTCTAACACAAGGTACTTAAGATGCCTTCCATGTTTTCTTCTGGGAGTTTGATAGTTCTTACTCTCATATTTAGGTCTTTGATTCATTTTGAGTTGATTATTCTTCAATTCTATTTATATTTATTTTATTTTTTAAACAAATAATTTTTATTGATACATATTAATAAAGCAAACAATTCATTCAAAGTGTACAATCAACAGTATTTGGTACAATCATAAAATTGTGCATTCATCATTTCAATCATTATTAGAGCATTTTCATTATTTCAGTAATAATAATAATAAACAAAAACAGACAAACAAACCAGAAAATTCCTCACCTATCAATCTCTCTGCTTCCCCTGCTGCATATAGCTGCTGTTTCTGGCTATTCTTGCACAATTATTTATTTGATTATTAAGCAGTTTTATTTAGATATATTCACATACCATGTGATCTATCCAAAGTGTATAAGCAATGGCTTTTAGTATAATCACAATGTTGTACATTCATCATTTCAAAAACTTTAGAACAATTTCATTACTCCAAAAAGAAAGACTCCATGCCCCTTAGCATTCCTTCCTCAGACCTACATAACCACTAATCTAATTTCAACTTTATAAATTGATTTATTTTTAGATTTCATATAAATGGAATCATACAATATGCAGCAATCTGTGTCTGGTTTCCTTCACTTAGTATAATGTTTTTTTATTGTTTAATATTAACATTTTGTAGTATTAACTTACATTTGTTTCGCTTCAAAGAAAAATGGGCTATTATATGCAATTCTACCCATATTCATATTTCACATATTTATATTTCACATAATATATTTAGTTCATAATAGGACAATCATACAGTATGGTGTGAGGTACAGGTTTGATCTCTTATTTATTTTACAGCTTTCACATATTTAACATCAGCTTCATGTCACTTGCCCCTTCCCCATTTGTACATAATTCTTTTATTAGAAGAACTATTTAGTGGTATAATTTATATATAAAAATACACAAATTTTAAATGCACACTTCAATGAATTTTGGCAAATGTAAACGTTTGTGTGACTACTACTAACACCAAGATAGACAACCTTGTTATCCAAAAATATTCACTCTCTCCCCTTTGCAGTCAGCCTTCATGGCATAGCGGTACAAAGTAATCACTGATAAGTTTACTGTCACTGCAGATTCATTTTGCTTTTTATAATAATTCTTATAAACATAAAGTATAATTTTTGCATATAATTTCTTTTGATAAACATATTATCTCCGAGATTCATCCATGCTGCATCCATCAGTAATTTAATCATTTTCATTGCCAAGTGATATTCAATTGTGTGGATACAGTGATTTGTTTACACTTTCAAAACTTGTTGAACCTTTGGGTTGTATCCAATTTTAGCTTCTATAAATTTTTCTGTATAGGACTTTGTGTGATATAAATAATTTTTGTGTAAACACCTAGGGAAGAAATTGCTGGATCTCATAGTATTTATGCTTAGCTTTATGATCTAGTTAGAATTATTTTTATGAAAGCTTGAGGTAAAGGCTATGATAATTTTTTTCCATGTGGATATCCAACTGCTCTGTTAATCCTCTAAAATAGTGCTATCCAATAGAAACATAATGTAAAACAAATATACATTTAAACTTTCTAGTAAGCACATTAAAATGGTAAGAATAAACAGGAGAAATTAATTTCAATCATGTTACTGGGTAGCCACATATATACAAAATATTACTTCAACATATAATCAATATAAAGATATTATTGAGATTAAGGAAAAAATCAATAAGAACCAAACTGCAGTGGCTGCACATAGAATTCCAAAATGTGAAAGTATAATTGTTTGGTAATTGTTGGAGGTAGCAGCTAAGAGAGAATCAAAAAGCCAGATAGATCTATGAGATATAGGATCTAAGCCATGAGAGGATTATGATGCTTTAAAAAAACAAAAAAATGAAAATTCTAGAAAGTACAGTCATAAATTTTATTAATAAGAGCATGCCAGCCAGAACAAGGAAGGTGGCAATCTACATTGGGTTAGCTAGACCACATGTAGAGAGCTGTCTCTACTCCGGGGCTTCATGCATTTTAAAGATATGAGGAAAAGAAAACATGTGTATGAATTCTGCTTCCATTCTTTTGGGAATCATTGCCCTTAGATGCTTGTTGTTCAATGTCTAAAAACATATGCTTCCTGTCTTTTGTTCAGTTGTCTAGTTGTTAAGGCAGGGCAACAAGTATTTTAACAGTTATTTCTTGATGGACAGAAGCAGGGTGTGGAATTCAAGGTTGAGAGTTTTCTTTCAGCACTTTAAAGATGCTATTTCATATTCTTCTCACTTCCATAACTTCTGACAACATCTGCCGTAACTCAAATCTTTGTTTTATGTACACAATGTGCCAATTTTTTCTGGCTGTTTTTAAGATTTCCTTTTTGTCACTTGGTTTGCTTATGATATGGTGTAGGGTGTTTCTTGAGGTTCGCTGAGGTTTTTGTATCTATTGGTTTAATTATGAGAATCAGATTTGAAAATGTTTTTACCTATTATGACTTGAAATTCTTTTTTCTGTCCTTCCTTCTTTGCCCTCTATATGGGACTCTGATTACCTGCATGATATAGCAATTGACACTACCCCTCAGGCAAATGAGTCTCAGTTTATTATTTTTAACTTTTTTTTATGCCTCAGATTTCAAAGGTTTGGCATGAAAAAAGATGTAAAATATTTCATTATTAATTTTTAAGCATCAGAATAATTTTGGATGTTCTCATAATAGAGTAGTTTAAGCATATATTTGTGTAGTTGCATGTTGAATATAATCCCTGAACAAGAAAGATATTTTTTTAATGCTTCTTATTCGGTAATACCCATTCTGAAAACCAGATATTTGATAATAATTTCTAGTACTTCCTGCATAGGAACTAGAGATAAGTCTTTGTCAAATATACCATCTTTCATCTAGTCAAGTCTCTATTATATCTCTTTCTGTGCTGCCCAAATTCTTTTATATGCTCATTACAGTTATCTTCTATAGGAAAAGGGAGAATTTTTCTGTCTTGCATCTAAAATTACTCAAGGTTAAGGTCTTACTTGTTTTTAATAACTTCAAAATGCCTGCTAATAATTTAGAACTTCTCCCCTGCCCCCTAATTTGACACTTTTTCATCTCTCATTGAAATATCACCAAACACTCTTTATCAATGTTCTATCCAGCTGCGAGCGTATTTGCTATGATCATCCCTGTGTTATTCTGGTAAGAAATAATTTTGATGGCCCCTATAGGTTGTTTTTTTTTTCCCAGAAAAAGCAACTTTTAAACTGAATGCAAGCTGAAAATAAATTTTCATATTTAATGGAAATATGAATACCATTCTTCTTATGAAAGACTTTCAACACCTAAACCATTTTATGTAATATTTCTGGAGGTTCCAACAGTGTATGGGTGTTCTTCCTCCAAGTGCTGCCTGCTATATTCTTGCACACACATTGCTGCTAGTAAAGTCTTATATATGGGATCTTATTTTCATGCAACTTCAATATTTCTATTGCCATCTATATAAAATAGAACTAAAAGATTTATTCTCATATCACGAATGTAACTGCATATTATATATACCAGGACCACTGTAGCCCAATTTTTATTTATATGCTTCTTTTGATTTCCTAACCTGTTGCAGTTATGTTTCCTGGAGAAAAGGGAAAATGTTGCAGAGGACTTTTTTCAGCTACAAAAGAATAATAAGGAAATCGTTCCCTACCAAAGGGTGAAAGAAAAAGTTGCTCAAATTCTGATCAAGTTAAAAAATATCTTAAGATCTCCAATCTCTAAACTGTTGATTAGATGTGACCTTTCAGAAATTAGATTCATCCTTTAGTACCCTAGTCTCTGAAACAACAGAGAAAAAATTTCTCAATTTTAAAATGCTAATTGATTTATATCTGTGAACTTCAAACATTTCTTTGGGATCCAAAGAAGATTATACTGTACACAGTGTTCTAGTATATATATGCACACACAGATAGATGAGTGTATATATAATATATTTATGAAAAACTCACATTTGAGCTTATTTTAATCATGAGCAATGCATGCTGATTTTTTCAAATCAAATATCGCTGCTGCCAACTTACAATGCTCACCTTTACTATGTGCAATGCACTCTGATACTATCTTTTCAATGCTCACCACTACCAACTAAAGTAGCATCATAACCCACTAACTAGTGTTCGACCTGCAGTTTGAAAATAACTGGCATATAAAATTTAGAACTCTTTTTTGGCATGGCCATAAAATGTTGGCAAAAAATAAAATATATACTTTTTTGCATAGAACAAACATTAAAAATTGCATTGCCAATAGAAATGGTATGTTAGAGATTTCCTGGGGTTTTGCCAATGGGAGTGTTTCTATAAAAATCCTGTAGATCAAGTGTAGACAATACCCCTAAATTAAGTGATAAGAGAAGTGTGAATTCTAATTGCTAAAACATTTAAAGTTGATTCTTGCAAGCAAAAGGTCCATTTAGAAAATGGCAGCTTATGAACTCAGAAGGAAACTATGTTGGCTTAAAAACAAAAACCACACATGCCTGAGGAATTATTGTTTTCACTAAGTTCTCTCTTCATGTGTTAATTGTAGGGTAAGAAGTGATTCATATATCTCTTATTTTTTCTTTTCTTGTTCTTGCCATAATTCCCTAAAAGTGGTTACAGAAATGGGAAAGATGAGTGTAGGGGCAGATGTAGAAAGTGAAAGTAGAGGAGGCTTCAAACACTATAATTTCAAATTAGAAAAAAAATTTAAAAAATCTTTGTCACCTTTAAAGCATAGACTCATTATAAACAGATATATCAATGAGATTAATAAAGGGATCTTAATAATCCTTTTATATTCTTTTCAGTAGTGATAACACAAAAAATAGGAAAAAAATCACACTGGGTACAAATGGATAGGTTTATATGAATATTTAAATCATCTGCTTTTCAGAAAAAAGTGTTAATCATGATAACTCATTCAAATTTCATGCATTATACGTGTGGAAAATAACATAAAATAGCATTCTGTGGCCACAAAAAGCTCCCATAAATAATTTTGTCAATATTATAATAAAAGATAAGTTTAAAGGAAGCTCACGTCCCTTTCTATTGATGAACTATTTAGGAAATTGCTAATAGAAAAAGGGCTTAGATTTGGCAATGATCTTGTCAAACTAATCTCCCCCCTTTAATCCAACTTTTTTTTACTTTGGAGAAATTGAGATGGAAGGAGAGTAACTGCCCTATTTGTTAATAAGGTCTATAAAGAAAAATAAATTGAACACAACAGAAGAGCCTGCTTGAGCCTTCTCAAATAGATTTAAGTTTCAGCTTAAATGCACGGAGGAATGTAGCAGAAAAGCAGTTGCAGTATCCAAGAGACTTCATCTCAAATTACACTGCTACCCATTACTAGCTGCTTATCTTAATCAAACTGTTTCTGGGCCTGTTTAATCAAATGCAAAATGGAGATGAATAATAACCTTCCTCAGTGGTTTCAGGTGAGGATTAAGGGAGATTACATACAAATACCTGGGATATATTATATTCTCAATAAACGTAGTTCCTTACTCTATAAAGGAACTATTCATTATCACTTAATTATATTATCCACCTTTCATACCTCCTTTCATACCTCCAGGATAGGAAAGCCACTAGGGCATAATAGAATACTGGTTGTGCCTGATCAGACTTATTTATATATGTTATTATTGCTTAAATTTAACTAAACATTTATTGAGGGATAGCAAAACAAATAGTTAAGGTCTAAAGCAATGCTATGGATGAACTAATTGCAAGTTTAAGAAACAGTTACATTTGCTCTGTGTATGTGTGTGTGTGCATGTGGAGAGAGAGAGGCAGAGAGCAAGAGGAAGAACAAGTCATAGGTTTTAAAAGAGCGAGGTTAGGAACATTGTCTGTCCACTTACTGCCGAGTCTGAGATAACTGCCTGTACAGAGGCACTTCTTGCACAGAGCTGCTAATTAATTCTATCAGGGTGTGTATTGGGCACTTGGTTCAAATGCAGACAGTTCCCAGACTGACAAGGCTAGCCAAAGATGATCTGGCCATCCTACTTTCTTGGGATTTTGTAATTGGATCACTAAATACTGAGAGATTATTTGTTAAATGAAGATAACATAGGATTTCCACAATGAGTTGAGTGACAGTCCCAGACAAAAGAGAGGGTTAAAGCCAAGAGACTAGTCGCAGAGGGGAGGCAGTGGCAAAATCAATCTACACTTTTTTGTTGCTTTAAGTCAAAACATGAACATGAGTTTTTAAAAAAAGAAAAGAAAGAAAAAAATCTTTGCCCTATGTAAATAAATTAATAGTTCATGTGGGTGGAGCACTCTTATTCTCAATGTGTGACTCATAAAGGAAAATATTCTGAATTATGTAGACACACACTTAAATGTGGTGAAGGTTTTAGAAAAGCCCATATTTTGCGTGGAAATTAAATATAAGTACTGGGAAAGCCCTTGCTGTGTATACAAGGACTGCCCACATGGTGAACATATGGAACTTATTCCATTTTCTATGAACTACACATGACTTTCTTTCTGCTATATCCCTGTGCAGCCAGCTAGCAAAAGAGATGTGTGGATGTCATCTTGCCTTCTAGCATATCTCCCAGTTTTGCACTGAGAACTGCCAAAGTCCAGCAACATGTCAATGGGTATGATACAACCAGAAAAGCTCTAGGAAACTTGGAAGAAACGGTTTACTGGAAAAGAACTGCATCTGCAATGACTTCTGATTGAATCCACTTGAAGCCCTGATCTGCTCCATGGCCAACAGCTTCTGAGACTGGGAATGTCACTCAGCCTCCATTTTTCACATTTGTAGCCTGGAAGAATGTTTCCCATTAAGGTCATTTCATGAGAATGCCAGTAAACATAGCTTAGCTTATTATTTGAAATATTTTTGGCACCTTATGTATAGAAAGTGAGTATACTAACGTTTATGAAGAGAGAGGTTTGGTTAAATCCATTTAGAATTCTTAATGAAACCACAAATGAATACTCCAGAAAAAAATCACCCATTATAAACAGAATTAAGATAAATGTTTAAAAAGATATTGGTGTAATCAGAGTTAACTACCTCACAAGCATTACTGTTTTCTTTTTAAAGAAAGGAACATAAGGAACTTGGAAGGAATAAAGATACTAGGTACATCTTTGAATCCTCAAATTAACATGAGACCAGTAATTACTAAAATGTGGTAAGCTTTCCACCCATCTCACCCTCACTTCCCACCCACAAATCAGTTCCCTTTTTGATTGATTCAACAGACCAGTAGACAGGCCAAGAATTGCATAGATAAACTCCCTTCGGGTCAGAACTAAGGTACATCATTTCAAAAGAACAGCATGTATTTATGCAACCTAAATCCATTCTTAAAATAACATTCTGACCACAAAAATATTTTAGTGCACAAGTATGTCAATTCAGCATTCTTTACCAAATTCTTACAAGCAGTAAAAATAAGAAAGGTACCTAGTTTTGAATTTTATCAGGCAAAGACTTGGGAAAATATCAATAATAGTTAAGTAAAGCATACAAGTAGAGCATAAAGTTAAGATAAAAAACTCTGGAGTCATGATGAGCTAAACTGGATTCTCGTTTGAATATGAACGCATGACTTTAAACAACTTAATGAACTTCTCTGCATTTCCCCTTCCTCATCAGTGACATGAAATTAAAAACTGGCCCCTTTGTGAGAATCACATGAAATAAGATACACGACACTCGTGCGTGAATCTGTGCTGGGCAGTAGAAAGGCACAGCCATATGTAGACACTGATCACTCAAAGTGTGGTTAGTGTGAGTTGAGATGTGTGGTATTAAATATATAACGGATTTTAAAGATGTAATACAAAAAGGACATAAAATATCTCATTATTATTTTATATCAATTACCTTTTGAAGTGATAACATTTTATATCGGCTACCTGGAATTAAAATATATTATTAACATTGTACCTAATTTTTCCTTTTCTTTAACATAGATACAACAAAGTCTAAAAACATAGGTGCTTCTCATTATAATTCTATTGGGTAGTGCCATATGGAACATATTAAATGTACTTAATAGATAGTAAATCAATAAAATGTAAGCTATTATTATTTTGACTCATGTTGTGTTTTTTAAAGGCAAGGCAAAATTAAGCTGTGTGTAATTGGAAAGATAATGTCATTTCTAACTTTGTGTCTTAAATAGATGTAAACAGGTGAAAAATAAAATGAAGAAATATTAATTTTTAAAACTGTCTGCCACTTGTATAAATTCACCAAGGGGAAACCGACATTCCACCCAGAGATGGGGCTTTTCTACTATTTAAGCAAAAATTAAAAGCAAAACCATTAATTGGTCTTTTTGGTCATAAAAAGCAAGGACTCTCTATGTAAAGTCTAGTTGAACAGGTTTAAACAAAAAAGATTTAGACCATTTTGTGGAACACTTTAATAAGTATACTGCTTCTTCCCCCAGAGGTCCATGAGAACAGCATTGGCAGAGGCAGAGAGAGATGGAGGAAAAGGGTCTGCAGAGAGAAGGAACCAAGAAGACAGCAGCCAGCACCTAAAGAAGTCGCAAATTGCAAAAAAATTCACCAGGAGGAGGAAGGATCAATGACTGTTCTTTCTTTTACAATAATAATGATTACTCTTTAACTTTCTAATATGTATTCTAAAATTCTACTCTCAATCCTCATTAGAAGTCTATTTTACAGAAAAGCTTTGTTTTGCTATTGTTGCTTAACTAGATGAAGCAATGTGGGAGGTATCATGGGGTGAAGATATTTAGAAAGATGCCTGGAGATACAGGAAACAAGAGAATATCAGAGCTCAAGAATTCATCAGAAGCAGGAAATCAGAGTAAGAAATACCAAGAATAAACATAATCCCTTGCAGAACCTGTGGTACTCAGTGGACCTCAATATAGTAGGAAATCAATCTCAATGTGTTTAATGAGATATTAAAGGAAACTTTACTTCAGAGGAATGGAGGATTTGGGGGCATCAAGAGAACCAGCAATTAAATTATATTTACTGATGCCTTTGGACCAGGAGTTACAGAATAATATTAGCTAACATTTGTGAATCTAATGGTTCAGAGTTTATAGGGATCTTTCAAAAAGAGTGTCCTGTTTGGTCCTTAGAATAATCATAGGTAGGAACTATTATGTCATGCATTTTAGAAATAATGAAATTGAACCTTGAAGGGACTAAGTGACAGAGCCAAGATCACTCAGCTATTAAGTGGCAAAAATAGGATATAGTGATCTTCAGAAGGTAAATCTTATGCTCTTTCACCTCAATATGTATCTGATTCTCTTTTATTTATCCATGTAATTATGATCCACTATTTTTATGTTGCTATGTTTCTATTCTTCAGTTTGAATCCATAGCCATCATCTTACTAGATGGTGGTGGTGATGATGATGTTGTTGATTGTTGTTGTTGTTGTTGACAATCATCATCATCAATTTCATCATCATCTTCATCATCACCATCATCTTCATGAATACCATCAAAAAAGTCACATGTAGCCAGCAATTTTGAAGTCCTAAAATTCCTGTTAAAGTATGTATTAATAGTCCCAATAACAGATAAAAATACCAAGTGCAAATAGACAATAATTTAGGAACTAATTCAGGTTCAGATATCATTGCATTGTTCAAAGACATTCATTCAAACAAAGATTTCTGAGCAAATTCTAAGTCTTACAAAATCTATGTGCTAAGAATAGTGCTATGTGCTTAACAGTGAGAACAGAAATATTGAATCTGAAAAAGACATGGCACTTTGCCTCACAGTCTAATTGGGGAATGAGATATGAAAAATAAGCACGCAAATATATGAAAAAAGTGCTAGAAAAGCATAGTGGACTGTGGTCATTTCTCTACCAGCAAAAATGAATTAAGGTTACTCTGGGTCATTAGCCCCTATAAATATTTAGCTTAAATATTTATTTAGATTAAAGTTTTCTTTTTCTAGCAGATAATGCATCAGTTGTTGTCTAAGCTGACTTTTTTCCTTTCTATTTTTCCCTCTCTTTGAAAAAAGCAATCTACAACCCATCAGGCATCAAGCTGGTCAATACTGTGTTTACATTTGACATTTTGAATGGTGATGAAATAACTAATTTTACCTTACTTTGTGAGGTCTAGGTTTATTTCATT
Organism: Cabassous unicinctus; assembly: GCA_029593785.1. Taxonomy (NCBI): domain Eukaryota; kingdom Metazoa; phylum Chordata; class Mammalia; order Cingulata; family Chlamyphoridae; genus Cabassous; species Cabassous unicinctus. Next base: position 35,484 of record JAQZBX010004999.1, on the reverse strand, counting down.
TTTGAAATTATCTAACTAAAAAATAAATTAATTCATAAAGATACTTGTGAAGATAAGCAGTAGCAGCAAGCTTCCCAAACTGAAAACATGAGTTTACTGGAGTCACTTCTCTTTGCGAGATCATATAACATAATAAAGTGAGCAGAGAGTTTGGAATCAGAGATGAGTTTAAATTCTGGTCCTGCTATTAGCCACAAGAACTTTGTTAAGTTATTTAACTTTTAGAGACTCAGTTTCCTTCTCTATAACATGCTGCACCGAGATCTAAATAAGACCATGTTTATAAATAGAACCTGGTACACACTACACATCATGTAATGTTAACATGGTATTATTCTGATTTATCTTAGAACAGATCATCCAGCTGATTTTCTCCATGAAGATGCCAAAGATTCAAAACAAAATTAAGTGTAAGAAAAACTAATTTAAAATATGGAGGTATTGTAATCCATGGAATAAGCACTCTAGGAAAAGTATTCCTTGCTCCTTCTTGAATCTGTCATTTTTCTTTATTTGACAGTATAATAAGATCCTGTTTCATCAAGTTTTTTACTCAATCAAGTACAGTGTGTCTCTTCTCCATCTATGGATAAAAACAGCCCTTCTGCAACGTGTGTAATTTGTAAGAATGCAATAAATGCTTCCAAAAAATACAATCTGGACCGTCACCACAAAATAAAAGCATCACAGCTAACTATACACAGAACCCGCTAAACTAAAAGCAGCCCTTGCAAAACAAACCATTCTTTTCTTAAGCAATCAGGGCAAATTGCAAAAGCAACAAACAGCTTAGCCACAGCTGAAGGAGCCACAGTCTGCAGAAACCTCATATGAAATGTGCCACATATTGCAGAAATAGAAGAAGCCAACTGAGGGAGGTAAAAGGTGACTGTATCCAGATATTCTAAGAGATACTTAGAACTTTCAGATGGATGAACTCCAGCTTACAGTCATCATTCTTCTGTCATAATAATGCATTCTTTATAGGGTGGGGCAAAGGAAGACTCTTTATTTGCTTATGAAATACAATCATGGAGAAGTTGTGAATTTTGATATAATAAAAGAAGGCATGTGATAAAATAATTGTAAAAGATGTTGCCAGGCAATTGACCACAATCAAGTATTGGAGATATATTTGAAAATATGTGCCCTGGAATCTGATGTGACAATAAACCTAGAGGACCATAAGTAGTATCACTATCTCTCTTGTACAACAAAGCTGGACGTTAGGAGGATCAAATCCAAACTTGTGGAGTATCATGTAAGAATTTCAGACATCCATGCAAAACAGTTGAAGAAATATGAATAAAGAGGCTATGACAAACTGCTATTTGGATTTAAAGCAATGCTATTTTATTTTAAAGTCAACAAAATTTTACCAAATAGTTATCCATGAGAATTCTCAAATATAGTACAATTTAGTAACTCTACTATATTCATTTAGTTTTAATATTTGGAAAAACAATATGATGCTCTTAAGTTCTGAATCCTACCCTGAGTTTTCCAACACTTACTATATCTGGAATTCTATTTTAATATAAAACACATGGCCTGGTTTTCTTTGGTACTCTTGCCTTCTCTTCACAGAATTCAGAGTTCGTTTATATCCTTCTAGTCTCTTTAGAACTTGCACCATGGATCCCTGAAGTGTTAGCATACCAAACCAAGTTCAGTCTTTCCTTTTTAAAGATGAAAAAGGAGAGACAGACTGACTGAGAAGCTTACCTAAGGGTTCCCTGAAATTTAGGGACAACAAAGTAAGGGATTTTGAGAAAGTTATGGAGAAAAAAATACTACTAACAAGTACAGTATCAGTGGGATGAATAAAGCCCCCATTCACTATATTACACTCTTCTATTGAAAAGAGAACTTAAATGAGCAAGTGTGGCAATTCAAGTTAAGAGAAACACAGGAGAAGCACACTCACACATACATACATATACACACACACACCCCTTTATTATGCCACACCAATCTTGAAGACCTTGAAGATGTCAAGATGATTAATATTATCATCTTAGTATTGTTTTCCCTCCAATGTGTTCTTTAAAATGTTTTTATCTACTCTCAACTATAATAGTTATAAATGTTTTCTAGAAGGGTAGAGAAGCCCAGGTATTCCATCATTGTATCTCCACAACATTGCAGGGAATAGCACATTCTTCATGATGAATAATTAGTGTTACTTAATAAGCGAATCTAGGTATCAAGATGTCTGACTTTCTCAAATGATCATATCTAGTGGAATTTTCAGAAAGCCCTATTTAGAAATAATTCTTATCTTGACTGGCCAAGATATGCCAAGGGTTAACTAATGAGAGTTCCAAGGAATATTTGATTTTACCTGGCAGCAATTTGGACAAACTCCCAAAGTATTTAGTGCTAGTACAAGGAGACCAGTGGAAGTGCGTAACTCTTGGGTATTACATGAGACAGAGGGATATATAAGTAAAGACAGAATATGCATGTCCAACTCTAACCGGGAAGCCAGAATAATTCTGTGATAGCTTCATGTAGGTGTGTGCCATGGTCCCTTAACCAGGTATCTCTACTGACTCCCTCACAGGTGTTCAACTGTATGTCAGGGGGAGAACAGACATTTTTTGGTATGAGAACACACACATCTCAAACCTGCATACTCTAAATTATAGAGGAAAGAGCTGGGCATTTAAGCCTCAACTTTCTTTTTTCCTGAGTTTTCTTGGAAGGACAAGAAAGAAGAAAATGAAGCAGAAAAATAATGATTTTGTTTGATGAGCTAAAGGAAATTAGTCCTCTTGTAAGATACTTGTACAGTTTGGATAAGCAGTAAAGTAACCACAACAAGGACAAGAATTAGCAGAGTATTTTATTATGCCGAAGAACACCTGACCAACCTCATCCAAATTCCTCTAAAAGTTTCTGAACTTGACACAGTTACAAGGCCTAGTAAAGAATAATAAACATGCCAACATTTTACTACCTACGTAGTACTGGCACAACTATTGGTACTGAAAAGAGTTCTTTGAAAAATGAAGATGTCGTGGAAGTCTGGATGTCTCAAACTGCATGAACTAAGAAGACTGACAAGGATATACCATGAGTAAAGCACTGTAATTTTCAGAGCATATTGCACAAATTGCAGAACAATGCACCAGAATCACTAAAACACACTTTTTAGGCAAAGGGCATGCTTACTTACAGAAGTCAGCCCACTTGGTTTTGATGGAGTGATTTGAATTGAAATGGAAATCCCCAAGTCTCTAAAACTTCATTAGAAAAACACTCATTGTTGGAAATGAGAGTTTTATGGCATCTGTGATTTTCTTTTGCATAATGTTAGTGATTGTTGACATTTTGCTTTCAATAAAACTTCTACTGGTATTTTGTGTGTTTACAAGCCAGTATGCTTATGTTATCCATCTGAATTGGCCCTTGTAGTGACTTCAAAGTATTTTCTGTCTCCACACCACCCAGCACTACATTCTAAAATAGATGCTTCAAAATAAAATAAATTTTTCAGTCAATATTATGTGAGTATACTTGCTTTGCAACCTATCATGCTTTGTTTGTTTTGATGTCTGTGTGTGTCTTTTTCTTTCTCTATATATAAGGGAGTGCTGTAAGTTGAGCATATAAATGTTAGAAAGAAATTGAAAGACTAAGTCAACTATTAGACTTAGAAATATCAGCTTGGACGGAATTGGCAACCACCCTAATCTTTAAATGACACCATTCCACAAGCAGAATCCTGAACCAATTAAAAAGACAAGGGCCTGAAAGAGAATAAAAGAATATTTGTTCTATGTACCAAAGATAAATTTTAAATATTCATATAATAGAAAGCAATAGGGCAAAAGAGATGGGTATTTCACAGAAAATGTACAAAAGTAAAAATAAATGTATAAAAATATTCTCAGGTTTGCTAAGAGGAGGGGCAAAAAGGCAATTAAAAAACTAAAAACTAAATGTTACTTTATTTAGGTTGGCAAAAATTATAATAATGTGATATCAACATTATATTGCTGAGGATGTAAATGAGTACAATATTTTTGAAGGGAAATTTGCATGACTTTGACACAGCAATTTCAGTTGGAGAATTTATCATTCATAAATACTACTATGAAATAAAGGGACAAATTTTTGGAGATGTGTTGCTGCTGTAGCATTGTTTGCAATGAAAGACATTGGAGGAGCAGGTTTACAAGGTCCTGGATTCAATCCCCAGTACCTCCAAGAAAAAAAAAAAAAGACATTGGAGCAATCTAAATGTTGTCCATCAACAGGGCTTCATTAAATTATGGTAGCTCCAAATAGTTCAGTAATTAGAAAATTTGCAGTTCCTGTATAATTTCTTATAAGTAAAGGCAATAAAATAACTTAAGTACAAATAATGTGCAATATATTTATGATATGAGTGAGATTTTCATTATAATACTGTATACACACATAAAAATATATACATGAACAAATGGATAAGTCATTTATAACAATATCTTAAATGACCCAAAACAAGTTCTTAACAGGTTCATTTCTAGGGATTGGGATTTTTAATATATGTAAGTAAATATTCCATATTTACATAAATATATACACATACACACACACATAGATACATACACAATATGTATGTGTATATACATATGTATGTATATATTATTAATTCTTTGCCATGAACAAATGCTAGGCCTTTTGAAAAGGATTAAGATTTCAGTAAAGAAATTGTGCCATTTATTACATTTAAAGAGGCTGCCCCAATTACTCACTTTCAACAGAATGTGATTCTACGTTCTTCCATGTAACATACCACTTTATAACTTTTTTATTGGAAAATTCCTTCCAAATCATAGATGACTCCTAGTGCCAGTTCTGAATGTTGAGCGCATTTTCTGTCATAGTCCCAAAAGGTATGAAGAGGTGTAAAAGACTTGCAGTATAACTATAAAATAATCCACAAATTTTTTTGTTTGAAATTTGATAATTCCAACTATTCAGACTTTTTATATACTTTCTTTACTAACTTCTTTAGTCATGTTGCCTTAGTATCTGAAGCCCCATCTAGATTGGAGGCCTGGTGCATGTCAGTGAGGGCACTGCCCAGCCATAGAGTAGGGGCTGAAATCTGGGCTTTCCATCAGCTGTGGGACCTTGGCAATTACATTACCATTAAAATGCAGAACCCTAAACCTCACACCCTAGGCCAGACTAAATATACTTGCTCTGTAGCAAAACAATCCTCTTGTACACTTCCTGGTCTACAGAGCAACATTTTTTTTTGCCTCACTTAACTTTAGTGTTTCCAATGAGATGGGGAGCAAAGAAACATAATTTACCAGGGATGTTTATGTTTAAATTAGCTTAACATATCTAGTTATCATTTTACTATATGGATTCAGTTACATAAAACAGTTTATATATATATATTTTTCAATCCTTAGGTGAGAAGGGGGTCAGATTTCCTCATCAGATGCTATTATGATGATGAATATTTGGTTGAACACCCCAAACAATGCCATTATATTTGGGTGTTCTGAGGTGAGAACAGGTAAGATGCTCCTTAATGGTTTTTCATGATATAAATGATATTCATAAGTCATTAACTATTGCTTTTCTGATTCAATCTGCTATATGAATATAAAAAAAACAGTTGATTAAGAACCCTGAATATACAATTGTTTTTATTTTGATGCTGTACAGAATCCAATCAGAAAAAAATGATCTTTCATCCAAGGTCCTCTTCTCAATTAATTTTTAATTTATAATAAAGGAAGGAAGAAAGAAAGTAATGCACATAGAAGTTCAAGACAAAACAAAACAAAAATTCATTGAAAGAAGAAATTGCTTCAGGATCTCTTCTACTTACTTATGGCCAGATATGTATTCATTGCAAATGAGAAAATATTATCAAAATGGATAATGGCAAGAATGTAGAATAATATTACATGCAAAAAATAAGATGTGGGAGAATAAAGTAGATATGCAATATATTTCTGTCAAAAATTGCAGATACACGTGAATGTCAAATGGTGCAACCTCGGTGGAGGATAGTTTGGCAGTTCCTTAGGAGGCTAAATATAGAACGGCCATATGATCCAGCAATCCCGCTATAAGGAATATATTCAGAAGTGAAAGCAAGGACACGAACAGACATTTGCACACCGATGCTCATAATAGCATTATTCACAAGTGCTAAACGATGGAAACAAACCAAGTGTCCATCAACTGATAAGCAAAATGTGGTATATGGGCATAATGGAATACTATTCAGCTGTAAGAAGAAACGAAGTCGGGATGCATATGACAAAATGCGTGAAACTGGAGGACATTATGTTGAGTAAAATAAGCCAGAAACAAAAGGACAAATATTGTATGGGCACACTAATAGGAACTAAATAAGATGAGTCAACTCATGGAGTTAACCTCTAGAGTATAGGTTACTAGGAAATAGAATGTGAGTTGAGAAGGGGGAGCTGTTGCTGAATGTATGTAAAAATGTTTAATAAAGAGGATTGTGAATGTGAGGAAATGGATAGAGTTGATGGTAACACATCATAGTGAGTATAATGGGTAGTCAAGGGAGGTTAATGTCAATTGAAAGAAAGTTAGAGGATATTCTAGGGACTTTATAACATAGTGATTTCGGTGGTGGATGATGATTGTGGTTAAGAGCACAAACACAAAAATGTTCCTCTATTACAAAGTGTTAAGAAAATGGAAACACATGAAAAAATACAACGGAACGTGATGTATAGACTATAGTTAACAGTAATTTTGTAATAATTTACAGCAATGGCAAAGAAGGTACTGTATCAATGCTAAGGGTCAATAATAGGGGTGTATAAGGGCATATGGGATTTTTCCTTTTGACCTCATGAAAACATTCTGAAATGGACTGAGCTAATGACAGCACAACTCTAGGATGAAACTGAGAGCCACTGAGGGTACAGTTTGGATGGATTGTACAAGGCAAGGGACCATATAGCATAGCGAACCCCGTGGAGAGTAGTAGACTGTGGTTAACAGTACAAATATGAGGGCATTCCCTCATGAAGTATAACAACAACAACAACAACAAAACAATAATACATGGTATTAATAATATGATGGTTTGTGGGAAAAATACACCAAATATAAGCTATGGATTATAGATAGCAGTAATATTATGATGATATTCTTACATCAATTGTAACAAATGTGTCACAACAATGTAAGATGTTGGTGGTGGGGCAATGTATGGGAATCCTGTATGGGATGCATGATTGTTTTGTAAACTCACAACTTCTCAAATAAAAAAAGACTAAAAAATTTTAAATTGCATCTACAAACATTATGCACTCTTTCCAATTGATACATGTTCTATTTTAGGAATGGAGAGAGAATAATCAACAAAGCAAGGGAAATAAAAATGTAGGTCAGGAATTAAATTAAGTAAGAAAGGAAAGGCATTTAGAAAACAGAAATCTGGATGAGAAAGAAAAGACTGGAAATTTCTGATTGGTACGGCAAAGTAAACCCAGTTAAAATTTCCCTTCTGGGTTAATTATGAGACTGGGAAATGTCTCTCTCTCTCTCTCTCTCTCTCTCTCTCTCTCTCTCTCTCTCTCTCTCTCTCTCTCTCTCTCT
>JAQZBX010004999.1:0-27782 GCA_029593785.1 Cabassous unicinctus | reverse complement strand
TATAAAAATCATTAAGCTTTTAAAAATAATTTGTCTCTGGGTATCTGCCATGGATTTGCTTTACTTGAAATGCTCTTTCAGGGGGATATGGACAGGCCCTGTGGATCACAGACACTGGACACTGAATCGCTGTGGCTCCAAGACACCCAGAAAGCAGAAGAGGGAGGAGGGGCACGAAGTCAGATACACACTGCTTGCCTGGTCATAGGACTGGGCCATTTCAATTTGAACTTGTCCTATAAGCACATATAGTATTCCTGTCAACTTTCATATTAAATTACCAAAACCTACCATAAAATTATGTATTTTTCAAAACATAATTTTGTGATTTTCATAATTTAGAATTGTAGCTTGGAAAAATTAAAAGGCACAGTGTGGTCATTCAGGAAAATCTAATTATTATAAGGTGGTTATTCAAGTTTCTCAATCTGTTTATGGAACTATAACATTTGAAAATAGACAATAGTTAAGGTTTTTTATCATTAAGAATGAAAGAATATTGAAAAGGTGGGTGTTGAATAGAATTAGTAACATTTGTAGCCTATCAGGCTGCTCTCCAAAAGAAACGCAATTTAGCAAAATGAGTATGGTTGGAAACTACGACCAGAATAACAACTACTTTCTTCAGATCCACCCAAGGTTTATAAAGTGGCCATTCCAATTAGCCTAATAGTTCAGTGTTAGCTGGGAAGTGAGGTCTTTTGCTTGGGATGCTTCCAAATTAAGGAATCCTGTTTGAAGTGGAATCTAATTTTAACTTTGTAATGCCAAAATATGATTTGGAAGGCTTGTTTTCGTTTCAAGAAATGTTGGCATTGCATTTCCAAGTTGAGACAGTTGTCATCACATGTCCACCAAACTCATGTTTAAGACAAGAAAAGGGAGTGGCAGAATATAAAGTTAATGGTTTAAAGAGCTGGTTATCTGTTTGGGTTAATTTTATTGAGTGGATGACCACTTGTTCTATCAACACTCTTTCCATTTTAAATGATGTGCATCTACTACAAGCAATCTCCTAACTGATCATCAAAATATATGAAAATCAAGAAAAGGGAATCAGGAATTTACTGTCTGTAAATTAATATTAAGCAACTTAAAATATAATCTGTGACCCTAGTGCACAAATGTCTTTTGTTGTGTTGTAGTTGTTTTGTTGTCAATTTCAAAGTACTATTGTAAAGCACTGTTTAAAAATTTATTATTCATAGCATCATTATTTGTAAGCTAAAATTTTTACTGCCTTTTTATAGATGAGAAAGAGACAGCTATTTAGCAATTCTCTGAGAGTCAACAGTAAGTATGTGATCCAGCCAGGATAAAAATAAACAAACCCTCTCGTTTTCCACTCCATGCCATGAGTCACTTTGATTCCAGACAACCCTTAAAATGCTAAAATTTTGAACAAATTTATAGAAATGAAGCAGACTCAGGAAATAATTGTAGTAGACACCATATAAAATATTTCTTTAAAAATTAATCATTTAGAAAGCAGCAGCATTGTCTTTAACATATTACTATAAGTTGAGCAGAGTAAATACAGCTCTTCTCAACCACAACTGGTTTGGTAGGCATTTAGATGGCCCACAATGATCCCTGCTCTCTGGTCTTCACCCCTTGTCTAACCTTCTCACCAGAAGTGTGGGCTGGATTAGTGATTTGCTCCCAGTAAACAAAATGCAGCAGAGGCGATGGAATGCCGCTTCTACTATGTTATGAGCTGCCTGCCCTATGGAGGGACCAATGTGGCAAGGAACGGAGAGAATCCTCCATCCAGCGCCAGCAAGTACCTGAAGCCTCTGTCCAACAAATCACGAAGTACTGAATTCTGCCAGTAATCACATACGTGGGGCTGGAAGTGTACTTCCCAGGCACGGTTTCAGATAAGACCTCATCCCTGACTCACAACCTGGCTGCAACCTCACGTGAAACCTTGAGCCAGGGGCACCCAGCTAAGCCATGCACAGATACCTGAGCCACAGAAACTACGAGAAAGAAAGTGTTTGCTGTTTTAGGCTGTACACACAGTGCAGGTAACTAATTGTTGCAGCACAGCAGTAAGTAATAATACAGTTGGTTTCTTTCAGCTCTTTCCCCAGTCTCGCTTGAGGAGGGAAAGTTAAAAGTCAAAGACTGAAAGATGATATATCTTGTTTGAGGGTTAGTGTAAGACACATAGAAAATTGAAAAACAGAATGTTTTAGGGCGTTTCATAGTATAGTATAAATAATGATATGAAGAAGTCATATCAGCAAGAATCAGATGGTGAAGACCTAGGATAAGCAAATGGGGACAAAAAATGCATTTTGCTCCTTCAAGACCAATTAGCCAGAAAGTTTTAGATATGTAGCTCTGGAAGAAAGATTGACATGATTATGTTATATCAATTCTATCCACAAAATTATTTCATTCTAAATGATCCAAGTCATTTAAAATTAGAAAGACATTAAATATAAAGGTGTTTGATTTTTGTAATAGTCTTTTTCAAACTTTTTATTGAAGTTTATCACTCATATATGTGTAATACTCTAATATTAATCTATACTCTTCTTTTTGTGTAACAATAGCAATTAGAATTTATTAATCACTATGTTTTAAGTGAGCCATCAATTCTTCCAATAACTGTGAGAAAGGTACTCTTACTATCTTAAATTTAAAGAGGAGGCAGTAAATTTCAGGGTTATTAAGTGATTCGCCAAAAACTACAACCATATACTTCCTTTCTATAGTGCAGAGACTTAAAATTAGAGCCACCCAAGATTCCAGCCTTACCCTAGCATAGATTAACTGCCTGTCATTATTAAAATTGATTGATTATTTTATGTTGAACAACAATTATGCTAGATACTCTAGTAGATGAAGGAGAAACATAAAAACTTTTTAAAGACATTTTCAAGTCTGAGGAGTTATGAAAACAGTCAATAAAATTGTCTATATATTAGCAGTTGCAAAATCATAACTTAATTGTATTCCAGAATTTAAAAATTCCGCTTTCAGAAAAAGAATGGTTTAGTCAGAAAAGGCTTCTAGAATTTGCGTCAGCATTTGATATTTGTTATGAATTGGTTAATATTCAGACAAGGAGATATGTCATTTAATATCATTTTCAATTCCTATGCTGTAACCAGATGGATATAACTTCTCTCTCTCTCTCTCTAATAATGTGAATCAGGCATTGAAGACAGATTTTCCATACATGACCTACTCAGATCTTGACCCCAAAGCTAAGAGAAACACTAAAAACGCCAAGACTAATCTTAGGGTTGTTGTTAGTCTAGAAAAAGCTTAAAAAATTAAGGTATTTTAAAATGAATATTTTTAAAGCAAATCCAGCCTAGAAACTCTGAAGAGAACAAATTTGCTTTGTTAGAATTACTCTCAGGGTTAATAGTAAAATCCTTCTGGGTTTGAAGAATTGTAGCCCAAACCTAGAAGAGACACCTTAGAATAACTAAAGGCATGCAATGAGTAAACCAAACTGATACTGTATATTGGGACTTTTGGGTTTGGAGGAACATATTTTTGTGTGTATGGCTTGAGAAGCCGGAGTCACTGTCAAGCTCAGCCACCTCTACCATCACCAAAGCTACCATCACACCAGTCTTAGACTGGGTTCTCAGGAAACATTCTGAGGCAGAGTGGTGTTCATAAGATTTATTGGGAAGTGCTCTGGGCAGACACATTCAAGAATATGAGGAAGGCAAGAATAGGAGGAGAAGGAAGTTGACCCTCAGATGGTACAATAGACGACTCAACCAGTTGTATAGCAAACTGGGGTGGCCCTTAAGAATTATCAAAAATTGAGGCGAAAGTGTTTCTTTATCTATCATCAGCCAGTTAAGGGAGACAACCGTGAGCAATACAAGTTCTCTGCCACGCGGTGAGACATCAACAATCAATTTACTCAGCACATGGCAGAAGGCTGTGTCATCCCTGAAGAGTATATCTGGACAGAGCCTTCTAGAATCCCTCACAGTCCCCTTTAGGATTGATGAAAATTCTTGGTGAAGAAAGACAGAAGGGCCAAAATGGAGGGAAGGGAAGGTGAGAGAGCATTCTGTTCCAGCAACCTAATTCCTCATTTTTTCACCTGCCCATACGGCAATGGTCAGGGCTTTAGAAATAATATTTCTATTATTTCTTAATCTTGCTCCCACTACCACCAATAATAAGAGAAACCTTAGCCTCTCTCTTTTTCTCCTTATTTCTTACACCACTCTAAGGAATGAGTCTTTATGCAAACTGACTCTGATTCCAGGAGATACGAAGAAAGTTCTTTTTCTTTGTGCGGTGGGGAGTCACCTTAGACATCACATTAGAGCCTACTCTTACTCATTACAATTCTGACCGTGCCTTTCTCTGACCTATTCCACCCTCAACTCCGGCAAAAGCCCTACACAGTACTGATAGCACCAGAGTTGCCAAGAGTTTTAAAGTAGGGTTCTGTCCTGTTGCTAAAATGTACTATGGACATGATTTATCTTTAAGTGATGAAGCAACTAGCAACAAGCAAATAAAGAAGAGCTGCACCCACATCTGCCTATCATTGGTCCCTTTTTATTTAAAAGAATTATTTTTTTTTAAATAAAATCCCTTGTTTTATTTATCCATAAATAAAACAAGGTTTTTATTTATGGAGTGTTTTCATGTTTCACTTACTCCAACACAAATGAGTGGATAAGAACATTTGTCTTTGGGTAAGTGGCAAGAAAAAAATCTGTGACTTCCAATGAAATGAACACACACATACACAATGGAAAGCTTCCTAGGTTTTTTTTCTTTATAGGGAAACTACAGACAAATATTTCTTAGGCTGATCCTTCCACTAACTAAAATAATTCCAAGCACTACATTTTTGTAGGAACCATAATGCTTTACAAAGCTGTTCCCTTGTTTATATTGAGAATCACAAAAATGTTCTAAAAGCTGTGAGAGAAATTCAACAAGTAAATATGAGGGAGTATGGGATCAAAACATTAAGTGCCAATAACAAAATAATATTTTACTTAATTTTTGAATAGCAATACAATTTAAAAATCATGGAATATAAAAAGGTTCACAGTGAAAATTTTATCCTCACTCCAACTACCTTCTGCCCTTTCCCCACCTCCTCCAAAATAGCCATTTTTACTACATCTTAGTGCATCCTTTCACTATTTTGTTATATAACTATAAACATAAACAAGTCTTCTCCCCCACTTTTGATGCAAGATATAACATTTAATCACACCTTTATGACTTGCTTTTTTTAACTTAACAATATCTCATGGAGAGTTTGCAATATTAGTTCATAAGAAGTTTCCTCAGGCTTTTTTTATAGCTGCATAGTATTACACTGAATCCCATAATTTAACCAGCCCCTATTGATGGACTTTTTTTTCCTAATATTTTGCAATTACAAATCCTGTTTGTATGTACATCATGTCACCTTGTATACAAGGAAATCTGAACGATAAATTTACAGATTATTGGCTTGAATTCTAAATCACTAAGATCAATTATCTGTTGGAAGATAACAAAGGATATCTTTTCTTACCTCTGCTCAGTCCGCCTTTGTTCTAGACTTTTAACTTTTACTAATCTAGAAAAATAATACCCTGTGATGTATATAACTCACCCAAGGAAGGATTTGGGTTCTCATGTTCAATATCTGATGTGGAAATGAAATGTCATTTTACCTTGTTTTGCTTCCTGTATATCTAGTCCTCAAGGAAGAATCAGTAGAGTTTTGGGTCTTGGCCAACATGATCACTAAGTACAACTTTAACAGAAACCCTTTTAAATGTGTGGTTTGTTTTTTTTTAGCAGCACAATGAACTTCCGCTGGCAAGTAGACCTAATTGTTATAGCACTCCTCCTTGGCTGTCAGTGTGTTTGCTGGCACTCACGGATTATTCCAGTCATGTACATCTATAAGGAAGCCTGGTTGGAACATGAGAAATAAATCATCTTCCTGTGCTTTGACTGGTGGATGTTCTGGAATTCTTCTTGAAATTCTTCTAATCATAATTCAACCAAATTTGAAATTTCCATTGGATTAGATTCTCCAGTTCTATTCTGCATCATATTTTCTAGTTATTTTGGTAACTAGAACAGGGCAGAGCAAGACCTTTATCACCCAGCAATCTCTAAATCCATTCCTCACTCAAGGAAGTTTAAGGAATGAATCAAGTTCATTATTCCATTTTTCAGAAGATAAAATACTGCTTAGCTCCCCTGAAATTAATGTTAAAATGTATTTAGAAGGTGCTTGCTTAATCCACCCAATTCATAAGGAATTTCAGTAACATGAATGAAAATAGGTCATCAGGAAGCACCAATTCCAGATCTTGAATAGATATCATTTATTTTATATCTGCTGTATTTCTCAAGGAAAATATGGCAGTTTAATATTTCTATGTATATGATTCATAAATGACAGAGTAGAAACAAGCAGAAAACCAGGGTTTTTCCCCTTGGGACCAGTGTTATGAGTGAATTCCCAACTTTCAACGTGTTGGAAGAGTGCTGATCGACCTAGGGATAAGATCCAATCAAAAGGAATTCTGTCTTATCTGGATTCAATTTTAGAAAACTTTTGGCTATATCCCCACAGTAAGTCAGCCAGCCAAATAAACAGATCCACTGAAAAGAACTTGTATAATGTTTCTTGAAGTGGAGCAAACGGTCTGCATGCCATCTCTGTGTATACGGCTGAACAAACTGTGTCTTCCAGAGCTGCGTGGGTGTTAATGTATAAATCTCTAAAGCCTTCAGCTCTTACCCCTTACCCTTAAGGGATCCTATAATGCAAGGGACATAATCTGTTGACAAGTCCTGGCTGAATAAAACTGGAATTAAATAAGAAATAAAACCAATAAACAATGCCAGGCAGACCTTTGTAGGATTGAAACATTTTAATAAATTTCTTGTTGGACAACAGCAGCTGCCCAGCCAAAAGGCCTAGGAGCAGTGACTCTACAAAGAGCTTGACAGTGTCAGTGAGACAGCCAGACCATTTCTAACTTTAGGAAGTGCAATTTATGTGCTATGAAAGGACAAAAATCCTGACTGAAATTCATTCTAGATCTGATGACAGTTAAGATATTCCTAGAGCTGATCAGCAGTGACTTTCTTCCCCTGCTCTAGTTAAATTAAAAAATAAGGTGATATAAGTTAGTCATATTGTCCTTTGTAAGCAGAATTTTTCTTTAGGAAAAGAGTTGCAATTGCAGATTTTAAACATGATGGCAATTTACCAGAAGTCAGAGATTAACTAGGAGGGTTCAACTGAACCAAGAAAACTGAGAACAGCCTTTCACCAGTGAGGAAGGCCAAGGATTAGGGACTGGAAGTGGTTGGCTAAAGCTTCAGGATAATATCATTTAAATCCTCAACAGAAAACAAATTAAACTGAGAGAAATCTTGATTGCCAGATTTATATGGACTAAAGGATACAAAGTAAATTCAAAACTGCTAAGAATCCCTATGTGTTGAGAATCAAAATATGTCACCAGAGTAAATATTGAAATCTCCTAAAATAAGCAATTTCAGAGACTTTAGATTGACAGATCCAAAACTAATTGAAAGAATTCCAGAAAAGAGGATCAGACAATCTTAGGTGGCAGAGAGATAAGCAAAGCTGCAAAGGATAGAACATTTAAAGGGACAACATCAAGTTTAGCCTAAAAATATGTAGTTTCTTTCTTATAATTTCAGCAAATTTTACATTCAGATGAAAACAGTTGTCAGTCCTCTTTATCCTTTTGAATCTGGAATAAAGTAGGTTCATCTACTATTCTATATTTTCCACCTACAATGTTTTGAGATAAAACATAATAGCTTTGTTTACCATCCATTTGTTCTTTTTCTTCCCACAGAGGATTTATGGCATTACGTATCTCTACCTACCATCCAACCTTTTCTCATTGCTCAGTCAAATAAGATTACAAAATACCCTAAGTATTGCAAATGATGGTCATTATTTTAAAGGCATGGCATTATTAGTGACAGAAGACTGGATTTTTTTAAAGGATGTCATGTATATAGGATCTAAAAATCACCATCTGACATTTGAAGGTAGGATATATTTGGTGGCCGAAATACTTGACAGATTTTCTTTTAAGTGTGAAATAAAAGCCTGGTGTTCAAAAGAGCCATGAGGACTAATGGAAATCTGACTGATTTTCTTAGACTGGAACAAAAAAGATCTGTGAGCCTGTCACCTCTACCAGCACTTCAAGGGACATGGAAAAAGCCAGAACACACTTAGGACAAGCTTCAGGACAAGCTAAACATATCACCTCAGGTTATCTGAATTTCAGTCAATCCTAAAAGTCACCTTTAAGTTGGTGGAATGCAGCATTTCCCTCCTATGCTGGAATCGAGAGCATTCTAGCTAAAAGAGCTGAGAAAATATACACTTGGCTCTAATTAATTAGGCCTCAGTAATCAGGATAGGCAAAACCATTATCTAGCATTTATAGAAAAGATGTGAAAATGGTGATAAAGAAATACAAATGGTTTAAGTTTAATCTTGTCTTGGTCCATTTGATTTCACCAAGAAAAGACATTAAGTTGGTCTACAAAAATGCATGGAAGCAGCCTGTATGAGGCTGGCAGGAGAGCAGCAATATGACCTTTTAAACTTTTTGAATTTGGGATCTTCTCTAATTCTGTGCAACTTAACCCAGGATGAAATGATGCAGAACTATGAGTCCACAAGAGAGCCTACATGAGATTTTTGGTTCAGAAGAAATTTTCATTTTGTGGCATTTAATTTCAAGCTGAAGCTGCTCATGAGGTGCTGATTTATTGTATATGGTTTGCAAAAATAGCCAATTGAGCAAAATGTCACAATATATGCAAGTGTGCAAACACACACACACTTGTAATAATGCACAGATAGAGTGCCATATTTGAGACAGACAAAAGAGAAAAAAATACTTTTAAAACCACCAATTCCTTTAAACCTGCAGAAGAGAACTAGAGGGTGAAGAGAATATGTCAGCAATTTGCACCCTGCACTGCCCCCCACAGCTCCCAGATAGTAGTAACAGGAACAGTACACAACTCCTCCCAGCAAATGTTTCATATTCAGTTTAAACTCAGATCACAGAGTGAGTCAAAGACCAGGCAAGGGTTAAAAAGCAATCCCAGCTACTTGCCAAGGGAAAAAGAGGCCCAATAAATCCATCAGGGGAACCAAGAACAGGAGCTGGAAGGTCCCAACAGCATCAAGTTCTAAAGCCACGCTCTCGGGAACCTCAATAGACACTCATCACAGCTAAAACGCACCAGATTCTGATTAGAGAAAATTACAATCCAAACTATCTTGAGCTTTTGTTGTTTTATACAGAATTTACCATTGATGGGCTCTCTGTTTTATTCCCACCGAGCCCCTTAGAATTAAATCATCCTAATTATCAGTCTCCAGTCCTCTGGGGTATTTCTGTTGATTGCGGTGACATCTACTGGTAGAGACACAGACCGTCCCAAACAGGCTTCTCTTGGAAGACTCGAACTGAACAAGTTTGATTTAGACCTAAAACGGGCTTTTCATATTTTTTTTTGTTGTTTTTTTCGTTTTACTCCTTTGCTAATATAACAAATAGTACCACATAAGAGGAGACTCAAAGATTTCTTTATAAAGATCCAAGAATTGGTTAATTTTGCACCATTTTTCCTTGTCATTATAATCTTTGCCACAAGAATAGCTACATTCTGAGAAATGTCTGCCCTCAGTGCAGTCATTGTCATATGAATGAGCTATCATTCAATCCTAATGCCTGGGATGTTTTATTCTTACTACCATGACATTTGTATTTCAGTGACAAAGGCTATAGCAAGAAAAGGAAATGATACAAATTTTATTCAGACTTTATCATTTTAAATTCTCATTTTGTGCTTCTTTCATCCCCAGATACTGAAAAAAAAGTTTCCTTTAAAGAAGATGAAGAAGCAGGAGGAAGGGGCGAGGAAAGGGGAGGGGAGGGGAGAGGAGGGGAGGAAGGGGGAGGGGAGGGGGGAGAGGGAATTTATGAAACCAAACCTCTGATGTGCACCTCTTTTAATGGTTTTACATTCACATTGAACACATGAGGATAAATTGCTACTGCAGACATCAAAGCCAAGAGAGTGAGTCAGAGTCATTTCCACTCAAAAATCTATCACAGGAACAATGCTTTGTTAAAGTTATGGTATTATGTAGGGCTTAAGTGGCACATTGCTGCAGAAAGAATTGTGAATAAAGCATACCTCGTTTCAAACACAATGTAAAAAGCTGTGAATGAATCTTATTTTAACCATCACTTATCCACCTCATTTCTATTTTCCCTTTCTTCAAAATATAAGACAATAGCTCAAATCAGTGAAAATCCCAGATATTCAATTATTTCTTTTTTCAATTTCTTCTCCCCAAAATATTTTTGTAGTTTTAGTAAATGGAGACGGGAGAAAGAAAAAACATAACAAAGCCTTAAAATACAGTTTGTTTAAACTATGAAATACGTTTTAAAACAATAAACTTAAAGTAAAATTAAAGCTAGATGGTAAAACATTGTATATTTATCATACCTATAAGCCAATTTAGATGTAATGTTATAAACAGACCATTTTTCTTTAAAAAAGAATCATTTTAATCAAGAATTCATAAATGTTTTATATCTTAGGGATATATTCCTATAGGTACATGCATAATCATCATCTGGCTAGGAACTGGAATATAATTAAATACTTTATTGAGTTAGTTGATTTTTCTAACTTTCCTCTTGAATACAAAAAATACAAAGTGAATTAATATATTAATACAAACAAATAAGTCATTCTTAAATGGGTAACATCTAAGTAAAGGGTGATATTTTAAGAACACAAATAATATCTAAGGAAAAACTTTGTGAGGATTAATTTACAAAAGAGAGGTATAAGCATAAAAAATTTACTTATCTTGAAACCTCACACCCAGTATTTCTCGTGTCCATGTCCAGAAAAAGCTATATATCCTAAATTTATCTTAACATACAAAACCTTCTGTTGTACAATATTTCAGGAAAAAAAGGGATCTATGTATTCTAGTTTCAAAATTTCAATTAACAGTGAGTACTTCACTTAATTGTAAAAGTTAGTTTGTTTTCTTATAACAATGTTGTCAGATATTGAACCATGATATTCAAATTCGAAACTAGGTTGAGTGCAGTAAAATTAACTGTGATGACAATAAACCAGGATAGAATATGAGAGCCAGAATTTTGTAAAATCAGAATAAAGCAGAATATATTTTAGTGTGAGTACACAGTGTGGACTAAGAATTGTTGCTTGTATAACTCCATAAAGTTGTATATCTCCATCTTCAATTCAGTTTGAGCTTAACTTGCAGTTTCTTTTGGCTCTGGAAAACATAATATTTTGTAGGCAATTTTGTGGGTTTTTGCAGTACACACATCAAGGGATAAATTGTCATGGCATATCAAATAAAACATTCCTATTTTCAATGTTGTATTTTGATGACTTTTCATTTCTTTCTCTACCAAAACTATGGTTATGAAATAATTGCTCTTCAATAAGCAATCACTCATCCTTCCTAATAACTGTCAAAACGACATCCTGACAGCCAAATGTAAGGTAAGTGTTAAAAGAGTGGTATTAAAATATTTTATGTATATTTAGACAGAAGAAAAAATTTAGTGTGTCTGCAGTATGTTTTCTCAAGGAAAAAATTCTTTCATTTTGTGTTTTACCATCTATGTGAAGAGAACTGCACTATTATCTTTTCCTAGTTGACTGTCAAAAACCTCAGCATTGTATAACAGCAGATTTTGCTTTTGAAATGGAAAGTTTTCAATTTTTTATTTTTCTGAAGTTATAAAGATTTAATCTTAACTGTAGTCTTTGGGAGTAATATTTATTTACTTAGTCTGTCCTGTTTGACAGAATGAGCACTATTGTTTTTATTTTAAAAACTCCAGGTTATTTAGATGCTGGCTTTCTTTTAACCATTGCTCCATTTCCCAATGTCTGTGTGTGTGTGTGCATGTGTGTGTTTCCCCCACTGTCAGAACAGAATGCTTTCAATCCCACAAGATATCGCGCAGAGAGAGAGAGAGAGAGAGAGAGAGAGAGAGAGAGAGAGAGATAGAGAGAGAGAGAGATGTAACTCTTCAAAGATAACAAGTTTTTTATTTTTCAAATTCTAAATAAAAGTGTCCTAATGGTTGATTTCAACTTTCCTCAATCAAACATTAAAACCTAAAAATTCCATAGAAAATACAACTAACCTTTTTTAATTACCGTTTCTCCCTCACAGTGTTGTCCTCTTTTTAAGGTAGGAAGGGGAAATTCTTCCTATTTCTATATGCCAACATTTATTTATCTATTTATCTGTTTATTTGTGTGTTTATTTAGATAGCTTGCTTTAACAAGCAAAATAGGGCAAAACTAATGATCATTTTTACACAACAGCCTTTGGGATGTAGGGTAGCATAAGAAAATGGAAAATCTGCCCTCCTCCAGCACTGGTAAGAATCCAAATGCCTAGAAGTCAGTATTTCTACCACAATATTACAATAGTAGTATCTTACTTCCCAAACTGTTGCACAACATTTTATTCATATAGTATTTTCAATGTTGGTAGCTCTGAATATATGATAGTTCATGACTTAATCCATAGTAAATGTACTGCCACTTATACTTGCACATGATGCAGGATAGAATGCATGGTTTGTTAAGAAGGACAAGAGTTAAAGTAGTGCTCTAATTTACAGGAGCAAGGATAGACTATAATGTTGTCCGTTTTTCGTAAGTGACAGTTTTCTAGGTAATGTTTCTCAGACAGGCAAAAGGAAGCATCACACATTAATAATAAGCTCAATAAATGTTCTTTGATGAGGGGAATGAACATCATCATCCACTCTTGTATCCGGAGAAATTCAAAGCACCCACCAATACGGGGTGAGAGGCTGCTTGTATGCATCCACAAAGCATGTGGTTTGGGTTAGGATTTCTCTGAATCATACAGACAAAAGCAAAAAATCGTAAATCAGTTCCATCAAAGAGCAGTCTAAATTCAGTTTCTGAACTTTGTCGCTAATATCATTTCTGTCTTCTAAGTAAAAACGTAAGTTCTTCAAGGTAACTACAGAATGATGAGGATATACCGCACATATAATAATTTTTAAACAATTGGATAAATTATGCATTTGTAAAATTAAATAATATTTCCAATGCATCCTTTGAAGTCCATAAGATAAAAACAATACAATAAAAATGGATATTGTCATGTAGTTTTCAGTGAGATGATACTTAAAATTAAATTATTGTTGCCTTAGAATTGTGACTTACTAATTGGATGATAAGGTAGATAGGAGGAAAATGAGAAAGAAATTGAAGAATCATGAAGGAAAATGTGGAACACATTAGTGGAATCAGGGAAGGAATTAGTTAAAATAGGGGAAGTCTGAGAAAGGACCAAATACAGACTGAGGGAAAATATATATTCACAAGAAAAAATACAATTAAGAAAAATCCAGAGCAAAAAAAAAAAAAACAGAGAAAACAACAGAGGAATAAAAAAGGAAATACAATTTAATTCAAGTAAGAAAAGACCCAAGTGAAGTAAAACAAGAACTGTGAAGCAAATATTTAAAAAGAAGGAGACTAGGCAAACTGCTTAATAAACAAACTGCTAGGGGAAAAAAGAGACAAAGATGAGTCGTGAGTGGCATGGGCCTGGGGATGCCCAGAGAAGAAAAGAAACAAGAAAGCAAAATAACGGGGAAAAAACATGGAGAGATGCATACAGGGGAAGAAAAAAACAACAACAAGGAGATGGTTAAGAACAAATGAGAGGCAGAAACAAAACAAAGATTAAGAAGAAAAAAAAATCCCCTAACTATATTTATTTAGTCTTATTACAGAAAAGAACTCATTTGTATGTTTCATGATAGCAGCAAAGGTTCTGGTTTCTGTAAAATCTTCAGAAGTCTGTTCTGAATTCAGTTTTGGAAATATAAAAGTATAATCCTTCTAAGGTTTTACTACATTGGTTTTATATAATTTAATAAAAGAGGTTTGTTTCTATTGAAACAAAAGGCTTTATACAACTCTTTAAAATGGCCAAATGCCATTAAATAATTTATAAAACAATTTGGAGACAAATGTAGGTGATATTTCTGTTGTGGCTTTATTCAATTCTATGGTCTATATGGAACTGGTACTTTTTACATGCTAATATGAGATTATTCAGAACATGAATTTTAATGGAATATCAATGGGTGAGCAAGTCTGATATTTTGGTTTTGTCATGCCTCTCCAAAGGATTAAACAAACCAAAAGTATATTTTAGAAATAATTTTCCTTTTAAAGTTTAAGTAAAAGTCACAACAATTCTATATGTATGGAATATACATAATTGTATTTATGTGTGTGTGTGTGTGTATATATATATATATATATATATATATATATATATAGCATATAAGTGGAGGTGTATATGCACAACATACAGACAGGTACACAAAATTTTTATTTTTATAAAACTGTTTAGAGTTACTGTTGTCCATGTAATCATTCAAAGCTAATTCGTTCAATGGAAATTAAAGTTTCCTTTCATAGAGTCAACTGTAAACAAATGAATACTTGAAATATGAATAATTGGACTATATTATATCTTTGCAGATAAGATGCAGAAATATGAACTGAATGCTAAAAATTTAGGTGGATTTCAAGCTGTAGCAAAAGGTACTGATAAGAAAAGTAGAGGAGTGGATGTAGCTCAGTGGTTGAGCACCTGCTTCCCATATATGATGTCCTGGGTTCAATCCCTGGTACCTCCTCAAAACAAACAACAACAACATAAAAAGTTAAAAAGAATTCCATTGTTTTTTAAAAAAAAAGTAGTAGTCAGCCCAAGATGGGTTTTCTGTTTCTACCATGCAGGTGTGTCAGGAAAATAAATTGAAGTCTTTTATTTTTCAATAGCTCTGTGCATATTATATACAGAAAAAAATGTGATTTAATATACCCAATATTTTAGTTCAGGTCTTCATCATCTCTCATCCAAATTATTTCTGTAGACTTTTAACTGGTTTCTTCATCACTTATTTCCCTTACTTCATTCTGCTCTTCAAGCTACATAAGACTTTTTTAAAAGCCTGAATAATGTCTCCATGTCCTAAAATCATTCTTGGCCTCACTATTACCCGCAGGTTAAAATATACACTATTTATTTATTTAGTCATTCAAACACCTTCACCCTCCATCCTTCAATCCCATTTCCTCTAGAGCCCCAAGCATGTATCCTAAACCAAACTCATGCTAAACTTTATTTCTTCCTCCTCCGCCCATTCTCCATCTCTCTGCCTGGCGTGAACCATCCCCCACTTCACCCCACCTCGTTTCTTCCACCTTATACATTTCACTCAGGATTCAATCCCAGCCTTCTCAGACTCGCATGAAGACTCTCAGACTCACAGCATCAGCTGTTGCAGCATTTGGTACTTAAAAGAAACATCTATTGCACTGGCTTTGTCTTCTTACATATCCATTATTTGAGTGTGAATTCCACGCGAGTATGACAGTATCTTGATTTTCTTTGCAACCTCCATTTGGATCTAGAAGATTACCTAGAATATAGTTGGCACATAGAAGCTACTCGATTATTATTTATTGAATTAATTAATAAAGAGCTGAAAGCACATAATGATATTCTTTGTTTCAAAAACCAATTTTACTTGTAAAGGATGGAAAAGAAAGGTCCTTAGGGAAATTCATATAAAAAGGAACCTAGGATAATTAGTTGGCCATAAGTACAAAATATGCTAACAGAATAGTTCACCTTATTTAAAAAAAGTGACTCTACTTTAAGGTGACCCTCACTGGCATCCAACGGCCAGAACAAGATAAGTGATAACCTTGTTTTGCCTTGCACAAGTCAGATCACTTCTGGAAATTGTGTTCATATTGTGTGCCACATTGACATGGCAAAACAAAAGTCTCATCAGATGCAAGTTATCAGCATATGGTAAGGAAAGGCTTTACTATATATAGCTTTCAAGGAATCTGTGAAGGACATTTAGTCAGAAGTTTAGTCAAAAGAAAAGAAGACTCTTAAAATCTGTGAAGAATTTTTATTTGGATAAAGGATTATCTTTTTTTCTGTCTGACTCCAGGGAGCAGAACTAGGACACATGAATAGTTGCTATAGGTAAAACCAGCCAAACAAAGAGGGGAAAATCGTGTTCATTTAGTGATATTCAGTGAATTTTCACCTGCTTGATAAACTGCCATGAGAGCTTATCATCTTATTTTGAGGAAGATGAGGTTTGATGAGATTATTTTAAAAGGGAATATCAGTTTGGTTATATTAACTATTACAGGGAATTTCAAATTGAAAGCAATGGAAGATCTATCATGGGAAAGTAAAAGGCTACTCTACAGCAAACAGAAGAGGAAAAGCATCTGCTCTTTTTTTAAAAATGTAAGCAGGATTATTCAACAATTATAGGTCCTTAAAATATAGGATAAAGGGGAAACAAAGGGAGTGTAAGCATTCTGAGATTTATGAAATTTCTTGAATAATTTGGCACTCTCAAAAAATTTTAAAAATCAGAGAAATTGGCTTTAATTAAATATATATACACAGTTACTTCTTGTTAATTAAATGTGTTCCACCAGATAAATACCATCCCAAAGAAACAGGGCAATCATAATCATAAAACCATGATCATGTTTGGTTATCAAAACATCAACATAAACTTCTTAATATGAAAAAACTAAGATTGAAAGATTCTTTACATAAACAGTTAATTTGAAATAATACCCATAATAAAATTCTAATTTATTAAAAATGTTAAACGTTGACCAGTACTTTCCCCCCACTAATTTCAGGTTATAGATGCTAAAGAAAGTAAAAGAAAGCATGAAGGAGTCAGAAGAATCTCTTGACACCCATTGATAGTTTCCTGGTATCATTTTAAGCCATAAGAAACAACAGCTTTTATGCAGTATTTCATCTGTGCCTGGCTAAAAGGGCTTCTCAATTAGAGGTTCATATGTGGAAATGCCATGGAGGTTAAATGATTTATAGTGGAGAAAGCCATTATCAGTTTTCAGCTTTGGAATCCTTGTTCTATGTAGAAACCTTTTGTTTCACTTTTCTGTTGCATAAGTGAATGTAATTTAACTTTTCAAACGTGTTCAGGTGCACTGTTAGTGATGCATGTATGGAATATGCCTGGTATAAGCAAAGACAAAGAAACAATCTACGAGGATAACATAACTCAAGGCTCATTTTGGAACCAAATGAATTTGCCACAATTTGAGTCACAGCATGGGTAATTTGTACTGTCAGGTTACAAGAATCAAAGCACACGAAACATTATAATCATCACCAAATTCTAACAAAAGAATATATATGGTCCACTGGAGAGAGCAATAGTTGAGCAGCATAATTGGGCAGGAACAGCTTTGAATTCTGAAACTACAGTCACTTTCTGTTACAACTTCTACTACAGATACATTTGAACAATAACAAGAAAATCTTGGAGAAAGCAATATAAAACTTTAATCTGCAGACTTTCCTATCAAGTTTATCAAAACTATCTCTTTCAGTAGCTAGTAGAAAAACTAGTAAAACAAGTTCCTGTTAATTTCTAACTGCATCTGAGCTAAAGTGAGTCTCCTGTGGGTAAGGAAAATTAATTTCATGTGAAATTATTTTGGTCTAAATTTTTTAAGCAGAAACAGACCTGAAAACTTTAAAGTAAGTGGAAAGGAATTCAAAATGGCACCTCAAAGATAAGTATTGAAATTTCATGAGTCCCCTAGGCTATATCTGCATTACATTAAAATCTAATAAGCCTCTTGTTTTCTTACCTTTTTTTCTGAATCAATTTTTTTATGATTATTAAAAAGAGAGAATGTTTGTAAGTGAGCCCTTTTGTCCATTTACACTTAAAGGGCATTGACTTCAAATACCCTAATTAATTATTTGTCTCATGCAAACAGAAACATGTCTGCTACAGGAGAAATCCAATATTATTAAAGGCTCTGAAATCAGGAAGTCTTCAGATGTCACAGAAGATAAAAATATAGGATTTTCTCCAAAGAATTCTGAAAAATGAGGCCTAACATTAGTACAAATGGAAAATAAGGAATCATTTCCGAGAGTAATTATAGAGAACCACTATTGAGCAATTACCCTTTGCCAAGATCTGTGACAAGTCAACCTACAGTGCAACACTGCCTTCCGTTCTCCTAGAAACCAACTATTCCCATTCGCTTGTTCACTGTGATTCTCAGTCCGATGGATAAGAAACTGGGAGTTGACAAGGAGTTTAATAACTAAACTTTCTGCATAGTAGATTACCCTGAAATAAATAGCTGGAATATTAGACAATTGAAGAAATGCAAATTTAAGGTTAGAAGGGAGTTTTACAAGCAGGAGTCCTGCTTTTCCAGTTTAACTTATATATAAAGGCAAGGAATGAAGAAATATATTCTATTGTAATGTCTGTCACAGTTGTATGGCCCCAAATAATTTAATGTGTAATTATTTATTTTAATCAAAAGCTAAAAAGTTTCATAAGAATAATGCATGTTTAGTTATAAGATATGGCTAAAGCTCCATCTCTTCTCATGATAATAGCATAAGACATATCTGAGGTCATAAATGGAGTTATCTCTTCTCTGACCAAATCTCAATGTTTTCCACGGGATAATAAGTGAATTCAGAAAGATTTGTTAAACCCCACATGCTGACCACTATTCCTTATTACTTGTTTATTAGTCATATCCTTGTTTTGGGAGACATCTCAAAGTCCCATATTCTAATATTCTCTTGTATGGAATTCTGTAGCCAGTAGCCATGTATAGCTATTTAAATTTAAATTAATTTAAAAGAAATAACATTAAAATTCAGTTTCTAAGTCATACTAGCCACATTTCAAGCATCATGTGACCAGATATGGTTAGTGGTTACCATATTAGACAGTACAAATTAGAGAACATTTTCATCATTGTGGACTTTTCTTCCCTCTCTAAGATGGCTCCCTCATCTGTTTGCTAGTTGTTTTTGCTCGTTGTCTGCTCTTTGTTTTTTGTTCATTGTTTTTGCTCATTGTCTGCTCATTGTTTTTTCACTCCATGGCTGCTTGTTGCCTTCTTTAGGAGGCACCAGGAACCAAACCTGGGACTTCCCATGTAGGAGGCAGGCACTCAACTGCTTGAGCCACATATGCTCCCCTATGGAGTTTTTTTAGGGGAGCCCTAATCTACAGAAGGAAAGAGTCATGAAAGCACATAATAAAAATGCAATGTGAGAAACATTTGTCCCAGAAGTATTTTCAAAATATTAGGGGAGTTAATGCAGGTCTCAAACATTCTACTATGTGGTCTTACTAAAACCAGTTGGGCAGCATTGAATATGAAAATGTCTATAACCCAAGTAGCATAACATCACATCATTTCAAGTCTATACATACATTTCGAGGGTGTTTCCTAACTACCTCAAAGAACCTTATGGTAATGCCAGAAGTTAAATGAGTAGAGTATGATCTTCTCTATACCATTTAAGTCAGCTCATCAATATGTCTAAGATATATAGAAACAGGATTGGAAATCTTAAAATCATTATTTTAAAATCTGAATCACACAGTTACTCAAAAACTCTATATGTTGTGGGAACAAGACAAATGAGTTAAGAATGACTGGATGGGGATTTAGAAGAGGTAGTATGGTGGTAAATAGGGCATGGGCTAAAAGGCCTGAATTTCAATCCAAGTATTGGCATTTATTGAATGTATCTTTCATTTCTCTCTTATAACAAGCCTAGATAAATCATACTTCTCTTGAATCTATCACATTAGTTCTGGCTAGTTATAAATGCAAATATCTACATGAGTCAAGCAGATGACAAATGAATAAAGAGGGGCCAGAAGACAAACAAAAGTTCAGCTATGATAATAATAAGTAGAACTGACACTGGACTACAAAGTGGTGGGCACAGGGCATGGTTGGGAACTGGGGAAAACTGGACAGAGCATGTTCTTAGGAAAGAGCAGCTGTCACTTACTTCTAGCTGAAATTTTAATTTCGAAACTAGGGCTGGTGACATTAGGGGGAAATGTCATGTGCAAAATCTGCCTGGGGTTTCTTTTGGAGAAGAAAGGAGTAAGGAGTCAACCATTGACAGATGATTATCTGAGGGAGTATCCAATACAGCACTGCTTTTCCATACACAGTGCAAAACAGCCACAGAGGCCTTTCTTGACCCCTAATTTGGCTTTAAGTCCATCTCCAGAGGTACATTATGCATTAATGCTAATACTAATCCTTCTGCTGTAAATAATGCTATATGGCAAAATATACTATGTATAAATATCTCTTAGGCAGGTTTAATTCTTTCATCTTTTAAAGTTATATAATTTTTTAATTTAAGGATGTTCAATAAGTATATAAATTGTATTAATCTGATATTTAAAAATATGTCTAACTTCAGGAATTGTAGAGGACCTCAGTTAAAAGTCTGACTAAACCTGTGAGTGCAAATTATGTTTCAAACTTCAAAATGGTTAAAAAGTAAAATCATGGCATTCTCCCTATTTTTTATCACATGGAAGATTGCAGTATTTGAAATTATAAACATTGAGCATTACATTTTAACATGCTATTTAACATTTTAGCCATGGTTTATCTTTGTGTGGTGTTGGTGAATGTCCAATAGAGCATTCAAGCTTAAAATTCTGTTTCTATTTTCTGTTGCCATTACTTGTCTACCATTGTTAATATTTATCATTTTTTTACAGTTGTGATTTCCTTAATAAAAGGAACCATATTTTGTTGAGGCCACAGCTATTTCCCCCTCAGGAAACACAAAAAAGGCAGAGGTGAAAATGATTTTATTTTCTCAGAAGTCCAGAAGAAGTACTCTTATATGTTTTTGTGTTTCTAGCATGGAGGTGTTAAAAGGGAAGAAATAATTGAAATATTTAAAATAATAACTTTGTATGCATAATATACACAAGACTATATAAACAGGCTCTCATCCCCCATGAACACTAATGAGAAACGTCCATCACATCCTATAGACGTGGTGGTGTCAAAATGGGACTGAAATGTGCTGTTCTAATGATGAGTATGTGATACAGTTATAGGTTAAATTTGCTCACTAGTCTAACAGGGGAAGTATAAGAAGAGCGCATGTGAAGAGAGAGAGAGTTGCCTGAGCTAATTTTCTAGCCATCAGTCAGCTTATTGTTCCTACTAAAAGAGATTGAAAGAGAGAGTGAGAATGAGAGTTATTATAATAAATATAAAGTAGCTTTAGCCAAGGGAAATTACACTTGGAAGGTCAAGGGGGAGAATCAGGAAGAAGAATGGTGAGGGGGAAGGGTGAGCAAAATGATGCAGGGACAGGATTTTGAAGGAATAAGGCACATCACCCATGTCAATAACTGCAATAAAATCTGTTACATGGCAGTACATTAAAATATGCAGTTTTTAAAAAGACAATTTTTATTTTTATTCCACATTCCAATATGTGTGTATGTGTATTAACGTTTCTGTGTGTGTGTGTGTGTGTGTGTGTGTGTGTGTGTGTGTATGCTTAAATTTAGTGTCTGTAGATTAACAGTAACTATTTGTTTCATGGGGAAAGTTTTCCATATATATATATATATGTATATTTTCATATTTCAGTGAGATATGTACTAAATCGATATGGAGGAATAGAGAGTCATTGTTACTGGACTAGTTCACCGTGTATCTTTACCTGCTATAATTCCATGACTTTATCTATAGTACAAGTACATACAAGTGAATTATATTTGCCAGAGAGATTTCTTTTATACCCCATATTGATTGCCTACAAAGCATGTGACACCTTTGAACAGGGGCACGAGAACTCTTGTGTTGGTATACTTACCATGTTCATCAAATGCTTACGACTAGGTTTCTTAGTAGCAAGAACACCCTGGAAGACTCCACCCTTACTTTAGCAACTTAAAAATGAAATAAAATATTTTCTGAGTAGGTGAGGACCTAGAAATATTGACAGGAGAAGACAGAATATGCGGAGATTCAGAAAGAGTAACCGCCTCCACACAAAGACAAATTGTGAAAAATATCCCCACACAAAGAAAAAACTGGGAAAATAATGGCTTATTTAAGGAAGGCTTAGTTCAACTTAACCAACTACCATCTTTCTTCTTTGCCATCCATTTTAATTTCTAGTGCTCTAAAACTATCCTAAGGCTAATGAAGCATCAGAGATTTAGCCAACTTTCATATTTAAAATTAATCATTCCTCATGAATTTTGCATTGTACATTTGCTATAGTAATCAAATAAATAAATTACAATAGCCCAATGTACCAGGTAGAACCATTAACCAACTCTGAATAGAAAAACAAAACAAAAGGGTTTAAGTATTATATTTCTCTAAATTCTGTTTCTTGGATATGTCTAGTCTGATTTTAGATTATCTGAAACAGTTGATTCATTCCTCCCTTGGGTAGAATATAGTCCTTAAATGGACTTCTTTCTTATAATGGAAAAATAACAGAAAGTAGATATGATTTCAAGTCCATGCTAAATGATAAACAATTTTCAGAAATTTTTACTCTCTCACAGTTTAATATTTTATATTTGCTAACACACATACATTTTAAATGTAACTGGTATTCTTATCACACATCATTTTATGAGAAGATTGATGCAGAATTTATGCCCATGTTATTAGATGTTGTTCTCTATCCAAATGTCCAAATGTAATGTTTCTATCATCTATATGCACAATGCATTCAGTAGACGTTTAAATTAAATCATTATTTCAGATTCCAGAAAAATTGTTAGCCCTTCCCAGTGGGCCCTACTTTGGAGTTTGAGAGTGACAGAGTTGGACTCAGTTATGGTTTCCCTACCTATGGCTTATTGTCCCTTCTATTTGAACTTATACTCGGTGCTGGAGTTAGTAGGTATATGTCCAAGAGACTTGAATCTTTGGGCTGTCCATGTTCCAGCTGGGCCCTGAGCCTCAGCGGAGTTGCAACACCTACTCTCCAGTTCATTGGACTCACCCAGGACAACTAACAAGGAGGTGAGGACTGACAACCGCCATACCAAGGAAATGAGAGAGCCTACGACTGCAAACAAGAGAGTCCCATCTATCGGCTGTATGGGATCAAAGCTCCCTCTCAATTAGAGGTGGAGTGGACATCACAATCCCAGAATCCTCAGGATTGGGGAATGAACTATGGTCTAGAGGGCCTTACTGGTATTCTACAATAGACTTGTGATTCTAGCAGTGGAAGAAATTACAGCATTGATGTGGAGGCTGTGGCTATTGGAGGCTCTGGGGACAGGGAAAGGGAAAGACAGGTGTAATGTGGGGGCTCTTTTGGGACTTGGGAATCATCCTGAAAGGCATTGCAATGACAGATATATGCTGTTATATATCTTCCCATAGCCTGCAGAATTGTGTGGGAGAGAGTGTAAACTACAATGTGAACTATGGTCCATGCTCAATGGCAATGCCTCAGGATGCGTTTATCAATTGCAATGAATATGCCACACTAATGAAGGATGTTGTTTATGTGGGAGGGTGTGGGAGGTGTGGGGAGCGGGGCATATGTGAATCCCTATATTTTTTGTGTAACATTTGCATAATCTAAGTATCTTTAAAAAAATAAAAATACATATTAAAAAAAGAGTTTTGGAGGTGAAGATAAGAAGGAGGAATTGAGTTTGGGTTTAGGTATTGCTACTTCATTCTTTTTCATGTCTGCATAGTATTCCAAGGTATGAATAAACCATAATCATAAAAAAAAGAATATAATGTCACAGATTTTAGCACACTAGTATTGATTCTGGATAACAAATATAGATTTCTGTAAATATGTATTTTTAATAAAAATTCTATTCACTTAAAAAATCATGGATCCAATAAGTAACAAAAATCAATAGTGAGGGGAATGGATGTGCTCAAGTGGTTGAGCACCAGCTTCCCACATG
The DNA here is from genome assembly GCA_029593785.1 of Cabassous unicinctus. NCBI lineage: Eukaryota > Metazoa > Chordata > Mammalia > Cingulata > Chlamyphoridae > Cabassous > Cabassous unicinctus. Next base: position 3,804 of record JAQZBX010004999.1, on the reverse strand, counting down.
GGTAGTCCCAGGTTCCGTTCCAGTGCTTCCTAAGAAACAAAAACAACAAGGAAACAACCAACAAGCAAACAAATTAGGGAACCAAAGAGGGTAGTGATGTGGCTCAGTGGCTGAATGCTAGCTTCCCACTTACGTGTTCCGGGGTTCAATCCATCACCCCGGTACCTCAAAAAAAAAAAAAAGTGAGATAGACAGTAAAACATGGAAACATTTATTTAGTATTGATATATTGGAATCACTGATTAATATACTTGACAATTTTTAAGGTATGAATGGATCTGTGAGAAATCAAAATTAATTTCAATCATGCAAGTATTTAGTGAGCATGAATACCTGTGTTAGGTATTATGATATAATGGTGATTAATACATTCTGTCTTATAAAAGCTGGGTCCAAAATAATCACATATCATCATAAAATTTATTAGTAAAAATTCATAAATACCCAGAAAACACTTTTTGCTTTTAAAAAAATTTTAAAAACTAGCTGATCTTACCTCAGTGAATCCATCTCATCCAGTCATACAGCAATTATTATTTCTAAGAGCATCTCTTAAATTTTCCTAAGAATCTTCAGTGTTACAGCTTATTGGAAAATTTCAACTTTTCATCCTAACCTTCTCTCAAAGGCCTCAACAAACGGAAAACTTTTTTCATGCCCCAGGTTAGAATCAACACTTTTGAAGAAACTGTGCCTCAGTTTGCTATTTCCTCTCTTGAATCTCTTTGGCCCCACTACAGAAGCCTGTATTTCAATCTGCTTTGAATGCTTTCTCTCTGAATTTAATGCTTTGTACCTTTAGTACAGTATCTAGCCAGTATCTAGCCAGTACGCGGCAGAGTAGAGTCTACATAACTGCTGAATGAATGAATAGCTTAATGAATGGCTTGTATCCTGAATGAATTATTGATAAATTGATGTTCTACAATGATCCTCTCTTCTCTGAAAGTCAAGGGGGCTTGACTGTATACCATACAACATAGTACCTACATTCTTACTGCTTTCAGATTTTCTCTGTACATTTTACCTCTCCCCATCAACTGCATCGTATACTTCTCAAGGTTAGAATTTTTTTCTGGTGTTTGTAATCCCATTAGAGCTTGGTATACAGGAAATGCTTAATAAATAGGTGTTCACTGCTGATCAAGCTTGATGTCATAGAAAATTTGAAAGAAAAATACTAATTTTCCAGAATGGTTAACAGTAGACACTTAAATCTGAATTCAAATCCTAAATCTATTTTTCACTAACATGGAATATTTTTAACCACTGTAAGCCTCTTTTTATATGTAAAATTTGGGGCAGTACCAACTTTATTCATTGACAATGTGAATCATAACCTATAATACATATAAATTATTTACCAGGGTGACTGACACATAGTAAGGGCTCATTAAATAGTAGCTATCTAGTAAATACATGTATTTTTCCATTCAATATTTAATGAGTGCCAACCATATTTCTTGTACTCCAGTGGCCATATTTTAAATATTTTAAGTATTGGACAATAGCACCTTCAAAGAGAAGCTAAAGGAATTGGCATATTGAAAAGCAGGAAAAACTAAGAATAAATATGAACAAATTTTAGGTACACAGAGAATGTTAACATCCATTTTTTTGGAGCACAGTTGGAAAGGAAGCAGATCATGGTATGTAGACCATAGCTCAACTATGAAGGGAAATGCTAACAATGATGTAAAGACTTATTTCCCAGAAATTGTTAAAAACAACACAGTCTGTGTCTGTGTGTCTCCAACAGATATAGGTGATACCTTACCCAAAGATTGTAGCCTAGGGAAAGTAGTCTCTTGGGGGAAATTTCAAATCCCATGAGGGCTTTATTCCAAAAAATGACACAATTGATTTTTCATAAATATAATTCCTTCTCTAAAACTTGTGCCATATATGGGTTAATAGACATGCAATATATATTTGCTTAATTCATCAACTTTGTTTTTCCTCCTGGCATTTGGACCAAAAATTCATCAGTTCTTCATTGTTACAGGCATCACACAGTAAGAAATTAATTAGGCAGGCTGAAAGTTGTTAGTGAAATATTCAAAACCTCGAAGTAGTTACCAAATGTGAGACGTGTATCAAGCGAACTGAATTAACCAATTCCAGACTCAAGTCTGTTTGATGACCTATTTCCCCCAAAAGTTTTGCGGTGTTGGTAGCCAATAGCTCTGGTCTTCATTATTATTGTCTCAGCTTACTGCCCTGAAGAGATGAGGGATTCAAAAAGTGCTAATCCATGAAGTAAAAATTTCCAATGACTTATACCAGAACTAAAGGAATAGCACTTTTTTTTGGTCTCCTACTAGATCCTCTGTAAGTAATTTCCTTGATAAAGCACAGCCCATATGTGGACAGAGAAATCTGCTAGAAGATACAGGCCAATCGTATGAATGGTCCCTTAAGATGATTTGGATAATGTCAACTAGAACAAAGGATCTCTGCTTTTATCTATCTATCTATCTATCTATCTACCTATTTTTGCATTAATGAGAGCAATATCTTGAATGAAGCCAGTGGAAAGCATGAATAAATAATATAGTCATAATTATCTACTTAAACCTAAACATTAGCCACCGCAGTGTGACACCAATAGAAAAGCCTATAGTTTCCCTTCATGGAAATTTACATTCAAACAATGCCAAGGAAAACTCAAGAGAAATAGTTTTTGTCACTCCGTAAGAGTGCCAACATCTACTAAAATATTTAGGAGGCCTTTATATCCTAGGTTGTAGTGTGTTGACCAACATCCCTTTCCAGCCATTCTAACTCCCTTTTACCACGTTTCCCTCACTACCAAAACACTAAAAAGTTAGTATCTTTCTGCTACCTTCAAGGAAATTCCACACAAAATCCGGGACAGTGGCCCTGGATTTGAGGAAAATGAAAACATGTTCAAATGTCAGTTTTCTGTCTTTATCTTCTCTCTTTCTGTTGTTAGTGAAAACCGTATTAACAGTATTTACAAGGTTCCTCATAGCCTGCAGCTTTTCTTATGCAGCAGGGCACAACAAATGTTTTGCTTTCTGTACAACAGTGCAACCTAGTGGATGAAGAAAAATGTCTTGCCATGCCATCTAAGGCCATAAGGTGAGGCCAGATGAGACCTATTCAGGAGATTTCCTTATTCCTTATTTGAAAGACCATTCCAAACTCACCCAATGCATTTCAATTCTTACAGTAGAAAAAATAGATAAAACAAATAAATAAATCATACATTTTGTTAAGATGAAAATACAGGTGATAGCATGAACTAAATATTTAGAAAAACATTTTTTATAGTTAATAACTGATTACTCAAGTGAATGTCTTAGAGATATAGTTTCTGATGCCATAATTTAAAAAAAATACTGACTGCACTATTCACAATAAAAAATAAGGGTAATTCATACATCATTTCCTTAGACTTGCTTTATGTTAACTACTGCCTGTTGTAGTCTAGAAACAGTGTGTGTTGTAGTCTAGAAACAGTGTGAGAGACTATTTGTTTATGTGTGTATGTACATTCGATGCCCCCAACACACATACTAAGTATTAGATAGATAGATGGATGGATAGATAGATAGATAGATAGATGGATAGATAGATATGGAAAGGGAGAGGGGAAAGAGGATGAGATACGGGAAGGGGAGAGAGATTACATATATACCTAGACATATATATTATATACATACACATGCACAACAATACAATTTGTTCATTAAATGGCAATTTGGAACAGAAATCTTGTTTTAGTGCCCACATATATTAAAGTCAATGTCCCTGAATAAATGTCAATGTCTTCATGAA
>JAQZBX010004998.1:0-57934 GCA_029593785.1 Cabassous unicinctus | reverse complement strand
TTTTTAGTTAGGACAGTAAAAAGAACTTATTTGGGAAATGGGGGAAAGAGCAGAGCTTGCTGAGAAATGGGAGAGAAAGGCAGAAATACACACCAAGATTTGGTGCGGGCTCCTCTAGGCAGAGAGAGCCTCATGCATAGTTTTATTCATGGCTACACAGAGTCAGAATATGCCAATAATGTGATATTTTATATTTACCATTGCTTTTCTAAGCACATTCCTGAAAATTATCCTGTGAAAATGACAATATTCATTTCATTAAGAGACAGTTTGCTAGAGAGCCATAAAATTCATACTTGTGCTCCTAGTTAGGTGCAGGTGTTTGGAGAGAGCCCAAGCCTCGCACTTTGCTCTCCAAAAAGAATCAGAGTCCTAAAATCGCCTCCCCTTTTTCCCTTTGGCTGATTTCCCTTAATTTATGAAACTGGTCTCCTGGGAGCACCGCGAGTCTGGGAGCTAGAATTAAGGTGGGGTGCGTAGACACGGGGGAGGGGGAGAGACGCAAGCAGAGCCACAGAGATAGCGAGACCCACGTGTCTGCAGAGTTTCTCATTGTCATGAAAAATAGCTACAATGGCCATTACAAATTAGCCCCTGGCTCCATGCAAATAAAGTAATTTGCAAGTAAAATGAAAAACACAAGAGAGAAAATCTCACCCTAAACCGTGTCCACATTTTCCCAGAGCTTTAAAATGTCAACTAAAGGTATTCTTTTGTATTTTCTGGCATATTTTATATTGGAAATATGATGGAAAACAAAATCACTGGAAAACAAGAAATGCAGAAGTATGTTCTTTACCATGGGTATAGATGCAACATATATCATGGCCTGGAATTTCAGCAGGACAGTGAAAAGCCCGTAGAAATAGAAGATAGACTATTTCCAGAAATGGATGGGAGAAAAAGGCAAACACTAACTGATGAATAGGATTTTGGGGTGATTCTCCTAAGGTGTCATATACCAAGTTAGAACTATATCCACCAGTGAAGCTGGCATTTGCAAGATAAATAATATGGATTCAGGCCCTATCAGGGCCACTGCATGCTCTGAGCACCAAGGCAGACATAGAGATGCCAGAATGCTGTGCAGCTCTGGGGCAGGTAGGAACAATGAATAATGATGGGCACATAAATTACAGTGTCACAGCCACAGAAGAGTCAGTTACCACCACCCACTTGGCCTGTGAATAGCAAAGCCATCAGGTGCTTAAGAGATGTGCTGAGGAGGCAGACACCAGTAAGCCTTCTGGGCGAGCCGAGCGCATTCCAGAAGAGCTGGCATCGAATTCAGCGTTCAGTGTGTGCCGGGGGATGTCCTACGCCCTGTAACCGCAATAACTTATTTTATCCACATGCGAACCCTCTGAGGTGGAAGCCTTATTTTCATTCCGTTTTGCACTAGAGGAAGCTGAGGCCAGGAGGTTAACTCGGTTAAGGCGCTGCCGGGGTCGGGCTCCCAGCCCTGCTGCGGGCTCCAGACGCCCTGCTCCTCATCCCCGTCAGGGCTGCGCGGGAAGGGCTTTGCTTCTGACCCCGCAGAACTGGCGTGACGCAGACACATGCACCAAGAGACCAAGTAATTAGCTTCTAAAACAAACACGAATATGCAGTGCATAGCACACACCACACATTATCTAAATTCATGTTTAAAAACACGCATCTGTAAAAATGAATGGCCAGCCGGGGGCATTTGCTCATACTCAGTTATAAATATCAGTTTTGAGTAAGATGGTGTCTGAAAGATGGACTTAAAATCCGAGCTATCACACTCTTCTGAAACCTTCAATAAAATTGCCTTTGCTCATAATGATCAGTGTGAGGGGAAGTTTAAGGGATTAATTTTAATTCTTTGGAAATCAGTAAAAGGGCTGAGTTTCACAATTCGTTTGGCACCAGGTGGCACTGAGGCGGCACGGGTGACAGTGGAGACGGAGGCTGACGGGGGTCGTGGGGCTGCGAGGCTCAGGCTGCCTCCTTCTGATCCGCTAGTTCAGGACACGTGCCAGTAGCCTCGGCTGAAAGAGGAGGCACAGCTACGAGAGATTACCAGCTTAACTCGGTGAACGATTCTCGTTCCAGCTGCAATCGACTTCCAGACCAGGAGATTCCCATAATACTTTAAATTTCCTCACAAAGCTCTCTCGAATTGCCAAGTGCTTCAGCAGCCTTGCCACGGCGCCCAAAGGCTATTCATTTTTTAAAGAACTGACTGCAGTAGAGGTGTTGCTGCCGGTTCCAAACAGCTTTAAGCTTGGAGCCGTCCTTGCTGTGTAAATCGGTGGCGTTTGAATCTGGGCGGTGTTCTCGCAGCCCCAGCCAGAACCCCGGCTTCAGCGGTCGTCACCCCAATCATTAGGTAAGGGTTAATAATGCTAAAGCGGTGCCCATGTTTTAGTGAATTCCTTAGACCTGGCAACGATCACTTTCCCATCAAAAAATTCTCCGCCAGGCCTGGTCAGGGCGGCTAAACTCTTGCCAGCGTCCAGTAGCCTCTCTCGCCCTGTAGGTCGGGTCTTCTTCCTGTGCCTCCCCGTAGACGGAATTCCAAGCGGCCCCGTCTCTTCCTCCACATCCTCCGAGCAGTTGCGAGGCGGGAGCTGGGGCCTGGGCTCGGTCTGGACACGGTGGGGTCCTACCTTGCCTCGGGGCTCTGGAGGGGCTCGAGCAACGCGTGGGCAGCGCCTGGAAGACGCTGAACAGCGTTTTCCTGAGAGACGATGTCAATATTTCATTCACGGTGCTTTCTGGGTTGAACCTTTTCCTCTTAAACCTTTGACCGCGGGAAGTGGGGGTGGACGGAGGAAGCCGTACGTCCTTGGCAAGCGCGTCGGCCTGGGGTGCAGCTCTTTGCTCTTTTGCTGAGGGCAGCCGAGCGTGGTGGCGCAGAGCCTCAGAAAGCACCAAGCCCGCAGAAGGCAGGGCCTCTCATTCCAGTAAATTTGCTCTTTCCTCATTCTTTACGTGATAAGATACATAAGATGGGATTTTATGTGAATATATTTACCTGAGAAAACTGTGCTGCCCTAGTTAAAAGAATTTACCTGCCAGGAAACGCATATTGCTGTGGAAATTGGATGTTAACGAGTCGTGGTTAGTCATAGAAAGATTGGCTCATGTGATATAACAAATCTGATTTATGTATTTGCACAATTCTTTAAAGTCCACAAAACTTTAAAAATTCTTCTGTTTTCTCTCCATGCGTAAGAATCCTTTCACATCTTCAACTGTGCTGTGAAGTCTTCTATAATACTCTGCAGGGAAATGATTAAAAATATATATGTATTTTTATTAAAGAGATAGTGAACTTACAAAACAATCATGCACGAGTGGAATTCCCATACAACAGCCCTCCACCAACACCGCTACATGGTTGTGGAGCATTTGCTACAGGTTATGAGACAATGTCATCAGACTATTGTCACTAACTATGGCCCATAGTTACAGTTGGTATATTTTTACACACGCCCCTATGATTAACACAGTAAACCTTTGGCATTGATGCAAGAATATTACAGTATTGCTGTTAACTGTAGTCCATAGGTCACATTAATTGCTTTTTTCCCATACTTCTGGGAAATGGTGATTTTTGCAGCTTATGTCGCTCTGCATTTTCTACATTCATGCACTCTCATGGTTTCTGGTTCTAGACATAACAGGTCAAGATCACATTCTTTTAATTAAAGTAAATTGGCAATCAGCTCTCCATTATTCATGCAAATGAAGAGAAGTATTGAGAGAAGTCATGGCAAATGCAAGTTTAGATTTGTGGGTTAAGAGGAGCTTGTTCTCTCTCCATGAAAGGCTTAGAGGAGGCACTTCAAGAGGCTCTTCTGGGGTGTCTTTTACAGCTTTTAAATTGATGAGCGAGAGCAGGTGTAGAGATCATGTGACTAAATAGTCACTAGTTTGGGTGTGAATACTGCGATTTTTGCTGTGCGAGGTTTATAGAAACACCGTTCTTTGCTAGTGAATTTGCAATCCGGGAATAAGAAGGGAGAAGATAAAACGTAGAGGGAGGAATTGATAGGATGTATTTGTGGTTGAGTAAAGTTTTCTCTCTCCTTTTGTTTACTTTTTGAGATGTGTGTGTACAGGAAAGAATTTGGCTGCCCTTGGTCCTGGCGGGAGGGGTGGGTAAACTCTAAACCCTTGGGATTTCTCAAGTGACACAACTGCCTGTTACTCATGGGGACCCCCACTCCCCAATGATTCAAAATGGGACCAGCCCCACTGGGGGTCTCAGGGTGGGGGCCGGCCATGCTGGAACGGTGAGCCAGGTGATTAGAGGGTTGGCGCTTTTACAGGGAGAAGAGGGGGCTGGGGACTGAATTCAGCCCACGTGGGCCTTGACTCAATCTGCCATGCCTACGTGACGAACCTGAGCCCGCGCCAGCATCCCTGGTTGGCAATCTTGTCCCATGCCGACGTGCCGGGAGGGTGCCACCTCCTGACTCCCTGGGAGGACCCTGGGAACTCTGCGTCTGGACACCCTCCCAAACTTTGCCCTGCGTGTCTCTTCTTTTGGCTCCTTCTGATTTGTATCTTTTTTGTTAAATAAAACAGTAGTCGTAAGTATGGCACTTTGCTGAGTTCTGTGAGTTGCTCAGTGGATTATCAAACCCGAGGGAGCTCTGGGAGCCCCCCAGTTTGTGGTCAGGTAGAAGTAAGTGCGAGTGGCCTGGTGTTTTAGTCTGCTAGGCTGCTGAAATGCAATATACCAGAAATGGGTTGGTTTCTACAATGGGGGGTTATTTGTTTGCAAACTTACAGTTCTGAGGCTGAGAAAAATGTCCAAATCAAGGCATCATCAAGTGAGGCTTTCTTCCCGAAGACCGGCTGCTGGTGATCCTTGTCCTCCGCCACATGGCAAGGCACATGGTGGTGTCGGCTAGTCTCTCCCATCTCTTCTGGGTTTCATTGCTTCAACTTCTGGATTCCATGGCGGTCTCTCTCCTGGGTTCTGTTGATTTCAGCTCTATGCTTCTGTGGCTTTCTCTGTCTTTCCATATTCACCCAATTTATAAAGGACCCCAGTAAGAGAACTAAGACCCACCCTGGGCCATGTCCGAACGGACGTAACCGAATCAAAAGATTCCGCTAAAATAGACTCACACCCACAGGAATGGATTAGCTCTAAGGACACGATTTTTCTAGGGTCCATAAAAGCCTCAAACTACCAGACCTGGGAATCCCCAAACCTACAGTTCGTGTCTGCAGTGAGAGCAGGCTTGTGGGAGGGGGGTTTGCAGTGGTCTTAGCCCATGAAATCTTTGGGCAATTATAGAGTCAGAATTGCATTGCAGGGTGAAAACCAGGTTTCTTCTCTCTTAGCCTAAAAGGCAAAATACTTAGATATGGGTCATAAAATTCACTTATGCTCAAAATATTTCCTGAAAACCATGGTCAAAATATCTCTGGCATGACACAGTCCTGGAAACACTCGGCCTGTGCTCTTCTGATCAGGCCTGGGCGACGTCCCGGGAACCTGTCACCGTCTGTCCACCTGGCTGAGGCCCATCCTCGGCAGAGCTCTGCTTGGCTCTGCCTCATCACTGGGCAGAGGCAGCTGCACGCGGGCTGCCCGAGGAGGGCCTGGGGCCACATCCCACGTCGGAGCGGAGTTTTCCACTTGGTGTTTGCGTTGGCCTGCTCTCGGTGAGGCCTTGCCAAGCCTGCAGTCTCCCGTCAGAAGCCACCCAGCCCTAGATGGGAAACATTCCCCCTGCTGCTGTCGGGAAGCTCTGTTCTTTCCCATGGACTGGCAGGGCACCTGGCTGGCCAGCCCCAAGTCTCAGGAAGCCAGGCTCTCCTCTGTGAGAACGTGTCCGCAGCGGATGGCACTTGTCCTGGCAGAAGTATTCGAGCTGTGGCGCGGCCAGGTTTATCCACTAAAAACCGAGAAACTCATGGATGTGCACTGAAAAGCCTTCCATTTGAAAATAAGGGAGGCAATGGCGACTGCAGTTCAGCCAAAGTGAAGCCTGAGGTATGGCCAGGGTTTAGCTTAGAGGCAGGGCTTTGTGTTTGGGTCTGCAGCCCTCAGGAGTGAGCAGACCGCTCTGCGGGGGAGTGAGCAGGCACCTGGGCACACGGCCGTGCCAGGGGTGCAGAAGCCTTGGTGCGACTCCACGGCCTTGTTCCCTGCTCGGCCCTCCCTGGCACCTTGGGGCGGTTGGTTTTTCTGTTCTGTTCCTGTGCTGAGGTCTCCCACTCTTTCACAGCAAGCGAAACTCTGTAAGTTTAATCAGTAGACATCTCAATGACTTTTTTTTTTTTTTTAAAGACTTATTATTTATTTCTCCCCACTCCCTCATTGTTTTGCATTCTCTATGTCTGTCTGTTGTGTGCTGATCTTCTCTTTTTTAGGAGGCACCGGGAACCGAACCCGGGACCTCCCATGTGGGAGGGACACGCCCAATCGCCTGAGCCACCTCCGCTCCCTGCTTTGTCGCGTCTCTCATTGTGTTTCCTCGCTGCATCATCTTGTTGCGTCAGCTCGCCACACCAGCCCGTAGGGTCAGCTCGCTGTCTCGCTGTCTTCTTTAGGAGGCACCAGGAACCGAACCCAGACCTCCCATGTGGTAGGCGGGAGCTCAGCCACCTGCGCCACATCCGCAGCCCTCGATGACTTTCATCTAGCATTGTGCTGGGTGTGTCACTTATTTCAGTGCACAGACAAGCAGCTCGACAAACTAGCACGGAGCAAACACATCAGCGTTTCAGCACCCACGGCAAGAGGCAGGCCAGTTACTGCTACCCAGGAGCCCCTCTGGCACCTCTCCAGAAATAGCTTCTATCCAGATTTTTAAGCTTCATAAACGTGGACTCATACAATATGTACACTTTTTTGGTCTCACTTTGTTTAAAATCAAGTTCCTGAGATGTATGCATTTTATTGTAAGTGGCAGTAGTTTGTCATTTTTTAAATCATAGCCTAGTATTGCGCTTTAGTAATACAGAAAAAATTGTTTATCCATTCTATTACAAGTGGATATTTGGGTTGTTTCCAGCTTTGAGCTATTCTGACTAATGCTGCTATGGTCTTGTGTGGATAGCTTTTTTGTGGTGAACACTTATGTGCATTTCTGTTAGGTATCAAACTAGAAGAATTGCTGTATTTCCTTTGTGGGAGATATTGCTAAAATTTTACAAAATGGGTGATCAACCAGATAGGAGAATTCCAGTTCTCCAGAACTCACCAATACTTGGTATTGTCAATCTTTCCAATTTTAGACATACATAGTTGTGAAGTGCTAACTTGCTGCCACTTGTTACCTAGTGAATAATAAGATTGCATATTTTTTCATTTGTTTAATGGTTATTTGTGTATCTCCCTTCTTTTGAAATGACTATTCAAGTTTCTTGCCCTGTTTCCCATTGGGTTTGCTTTTCTCTTATTGATTTATCAATGTTCTTTATATATTTGGAATCAAACCCTTTGTTGGCTTTATCTTCTGCCATGTGCTTTGCCTTTCTGTTGTCAAACAGTGTTTCTTGATGGTTAGTGTTTTGTGTGCCTGTTGTGTGCTGTTTACGAAATCTTCGTCTACCTCAAGGTCATGAATAATTTCATCCCTGTCATTGTCTAAAAGTTTTACTCTTTCATCTTTTACATTTGTCTGCAGTCGATCTAGAATTGATTTTTGAGCATGAGGTGGGATCAGTGTTACCATTCATTTTCTTTCCTCATGGAAACCAATTGATCCAAAGCCCGTATATGGAGACCACCCTCCCCCAAGAGGACTTGGCAGTAAACCCTCCCCAGCCCCACTTTGTCAGAAGTCGAGAGTCTCGGGAAGGTCCACTCTGCTCCACTGGTCTATTTGCTGATCCTGTTGCCAGTACGGCCTTCTCTTACTTACTGTGGTTTTATTTCTTCATTTGGTGGGGGAGGTGGGGATGCATTGAGTCTTTCAACAAATGAACATGAATTATTCCTCCACTGACTTCACCTTCCTTAATTTCTCTAAATTTGGAAAAAAAAAAAAAAAGTATTACTGGTGTCCTTTTCTTAAGTGTCTGTGTCCCGTGTTTTCCCTGAATTAGGGTCTGGATCTGGCATGGCAGACCCACTTGTTTGGGTGTTGTGGCCGTTCAAGATTATTTTTGAATTTCAAAAAGAGAGATGATGTTTGTAAACAGGTCTGGTCCTCTGGTTGTGATACCCTTTGATTATGTTGGATTCAGCTGAGATGTCTTTGATTAAATTATGTTAAGATTAGGGCTTTGATTTGACCATGTCAGTGGGGTGTAACTAAAGTTAAGTCCCTGCCCCCTTGGTGGGCTGATATAAGTGGACAGTCACTCAAGTAGACACAGAGAAGATACACCAGAAGAGAGAGCACTCCATAGATGCCAGAGGAGAGAAGGCTCAAACAGCTCAAGCCTGGGGAGAGCTGAGCCATTTGCCTGAGAGTTTGCTGCTGAGGAGAATAGCAGCTGAGCAGCCGACTACAGCTGAGATTGGAAGAAGCTGGGCCCACGGGGCCTTAAGAGGAAGAAGGAAGGAGAGACCAGGCAGAGATCACCCGCCATCTTGCTTTAACATGTGGCGACTGACTTTGGTGAGAAAGCAGCCGTGAGCCTTGTAACTGTAAGCTTTCACTCCAAATAGATACCCTTTCTAAAAACCAACAGATTTCTGGTACTTTTCATCAGCACCCCTTTGGCTGACTAATACAGGTGTCTAGCTTTTTCTGGAGCTTGGCCGCTCTGCCTCTTAAGCCTGGTTCTTATCTTCCTCTGCCTTCCACTGTGGGAGACGAGATCCCCTTTGTGAGCTACCCATGAGGCCTGGCTGGCTTTCGCACTTACCTTTCAAATGCCTGCTAGTCACCTGCAGGTTTTCAGTATCCTTTTTCAGGGCATCAGTGGCACTCGGCTACAGCCATCAAACCCCACTGTCCTTGTAGTTTCTGTCTCACTCCATACTTACAAAACTCCACTATGCTGCGTTAGCCAATGCAGGTATCCCCTCTGGCACAGCACCCCAATTAATCAACAGTGGCGTTTAGACAGCTGAACTGGCGCCTTGTTCCAGGGGCTGTTGGTGTCAACTGGGCAGCATGTCCCTCCGTGCTAGAATCCCGCCTTACTGCCTCTGTCCGGGGCCTTCCTGGTACCCATTGCTGCCGGCGGGTAAAGTGGACACTGAGATGGAGTTTGGCAGGTGAGTCGTTCTCTAGTCCTGAACGCCGTGGAAGGGAGGGCTGGGCAGAGAGAAGGTGAGCCCCAATGCAGGGCTGACAGAGCCCTGGCCAAGCCGTCGAGCCTCTGGAGCACACGCTGCTCTAAGTCACCTGTTGGTCGTATTTTGCTTCGACAGCCCCGGAAACCAGGTGCCGCTGGTGGTGATGGGTCAAGTCACTGGGTGTAGGCGCCTTGCCAAGCGCGAGCTTCAAGCAAGGCGGGGAAGGTTCCCAGGGTGCAGCGCTGGCAAGCGGCACACCTACAGCCGGGGCTGAATGGCTCACCTCCTTGCCCACTGTAAATAATATCATTTTAATGTTTTTCATTTTTTTATGGTTAATTGTATATAGAAGTGGAATTGATTTTCAATACATTCTTTGGATCTATCAACCCTGATACATTTACTCATTCATTCTAGCAGTTTGTGATTCTTCTTGATTTATTTCAATTACACAGAAATATTTATCAAAATTGACTGTATACTGGACTATTTGTGTCAATAAATTTCAAAAGATTGAAATCATACAATTTGTTCTCTGTCTACAATGAAATTAAGCTAGAAATCAATTCACAAAATCCTCAAGCATTTGGAAATTAAGCAATACACTTCCAAATAACACATAGCTCAAAATAAGACATCAAAATAGAAATTAGAAAATATTTTGAAGTAAACGATAATACAAATTGCAAATATTATACTTTGAGACATAGCTAAAAAGGTAAATCATAGCCTTAATTGCATATGTAAGAAAAGAAAGGCCATAGGTCAATTATCTAAATATTTAATTTGCTATGCTTTTTCTAGTTTTTGAGATGATAAAGTAGAAGGAAAGTAATAATAAATACAACAGCATTTCGCTCTTGTTTTGGTGGTTGCCATGGAGATTACACACATATCCTTGACCTCCTTAGATCTGCTCTAAAATAGTGCTTTCAATCACTTCCTGGACCACATTAGGACCAGGTCTCCCCATTCCCTTTTTTGTGTGTTTTGTGACATATATTTTAAATCTCCCAAGAAATTAATATTGTCTCAGACAGTATTAATTTAGATTTATCTACCTATTTATCCTTTCTGTTACTACTCATTCCCCCTGAATTTCCATGCCTTCATCGGGGACATTTTCCTCTAGTGCAGTTCAACTGGTGACAGATCTTCTCTGTGTTTGTCTGAAGACATCCTTATTTTAAGAAAAATATTTTCTTCAGGCATAGAATTCTAGGATGGCAGCTGCTCTCCTGCACTTCAACCCTGCCATTTTATTGTCTTCTGGTTTCCATTGCTTCTGTTGAAGTCAGTTTTATTCTTTGAGGGTACTGACTCTGTTTTCTCTGGCTGCTTTAAACATTTTCTTCTTGTCTTTGGTTTTTAGTAATTTTACCATGATGTAAAACTGGACATGGTTTTCTTTGTATTTATACTGCTTAGGTTTCATGAAGCTTCTTGGATCTGTGGGTTTTTCCACAAAATGTCTTTGCCATTTTTGAAATATTCTCAACAATTTTATTTAAAATACTGGTTCTACCACAGAGAAGGATGAGTATTGTACGGTCTCACTGATATACGCTAAATACTTATGGAGTTGGACAATGAGGTGTAGGTTTGTGGGAGATGGAATGTGGGCTGAGAAAGGGAAGCTGATGCTGGATGTGTGTAGAATGTTTAACAAGGTCAATTGTAAATATGTGGTAATGGATGGACTTGATAGTAACACATTATAATAAGTGTCACAAACACTGCTGATATGCGGATGTGATTATGGCTGAAATGATTAGTCTAGGGAGGTTAATGTCAGTTGGAGGACAGCTGGAGGATAACCTAGGGACTGTATAACAGTGGTTTTGGTGGTAGATGAGGATTGTGGTTAATAATATAAATACAAGAATGTTCTTCTACTACAAGGTGTTAAGAATGTGGTGATACACGGGAAAATAGAACTAATGTCTATAGACTATAGTTAACAACAATATTATAATATTTTGTAGCAAAATCAAAGAAGGTACTTTATTAATGCTAAAGGCAGAAAAACTGAATATGAGGTTTAGTCAGATTTGAATATGATTAAGCATTTTTTTGTCTTCATTTTTTCTCATTAATAAGGAGAGCTTGACTATGTCATTTAACCAATCTGTGCTCATCTGTGTGTCTTTCTGAATACTGGAGAATCAACTGAGCTTGATGTTGGAATTAGATGAGAGAAAAGTACCTGGACAGAACTTTTTAGGGATTACGTTTCCATAATTTGTTGAGCTGTTATTTTATTTTTTGAATTTGAAATAAAGTTTGAATTTTAAAAAATACTGGCTCTGCCTTACTATTTCTTCTTCTGGCTCTTCAAAAATCTGACTATTAGTTCTTTTAACCATGTCCCACATGTCTTTTATGCACTTTCCTCTCTCTTCTTTAATTTGGATGTTTTTATTTGACCTAACTGTTGATTCTCATATTCTCTTCTTCTGTGTTTATTTGTTTACTGAAATTAAGAAAGGTATAGGGAGATTAAATATTTCTTCAATTTAGATTTCCCATTGATTTTTTTTTTTAATTGCTTCCAATTTCTGGCCAATTTCTTCATTTTGCCATCTATTGTCTTGAAAACATTAATCACACTTATTTTAACGTCCTTGTGTGAGAACTTCAAAGTCTGCATTGCCTGGTGCCTGTATTTATTTATTTATTTTTCTTGTTTTCTGAGAATTTAGCTTTGTCTCCTGGCATAACTAGTAGGTTTTAAAATTGGATGCCAGAATTTGTGCCTGAACTATCACAGAGATAATTTGTGCAGTTCTGACTGATGCTATCTTTCTTTCTCTAAGGAAGGTTTACTATTAAGCTGCTAGGAGTAGACTGGCTCAGTGTCGCCTTTGGCTGAACTGGTTCCACCTTGGATCATACTCTTTAGGAGCTCTGTCCTTCTCCTAAAGTCTTGCACTTTCAAGTCTTTTCTAGAGATCTGGGTTGTTTATCCAGGGCTGTCTTCTTTGGGGGCCCCTGAACTTATTCTGCTTTACCTTATGTTCCCTTTAAGCAATGTTGTGGTTTCTGGGTTTAACATGGAGTAGGTAGGAAGGCGTTTGTTTAGTTTGCTAAAATCTGCTGGGAGCTATACACCAGAAATGGGCTGGCTTTTACAATGTGCTTTCTTAGTTTAACCTTACAGCTCTGAGTCATAAAAATGTCCAAATCCAGACTCATCAGGCAACGCGTTTCTCCCCGAGGACGGCGGCTGGTGGTCCTGGACCTCTCACGTGGCAGACACAATGGCGGCGTCTGCCAGTTTCGGTCCTGTCTTCTCCTCTGGACCTCATTGCTTTCAGCTTCGGGCCGCTCTGTCTGTGGCTTTTCTTTCTCCCAGGTTTGTTGATTTCAGCTTCTGGAGGCTTCTCCCCTTCTCTTCAGCTTCTTTTGTTCTGTGTCTGTGGTTTTTTTTCTTCTGTTTATAAAGGGCTCCAGTAAGAGGATCAAGACCCACCCTGGGTCCCACAGTCTAACGAGAGGTTCTTAACTGAAGCAATGTGACCAGCAAGGCCCGCCTGCGGTAGGGTTACAGCACAGGAACGGGTTAACTGTAAGAACAGGGTTCTCTGAGGTCCACAGATCTTCAAACTGCCACAGTATTATTTAGAGATCAAAAGAGGTGTTCATGGAGAGGAAAATTGCATTGTTTGACCAACACCTAATTCCTCTTTCCTCTCCTTGCCTCTCTCCTGCCTTTCATTCTGTGGTTTGATTCCTTCACACCACAGAACCCCTCCTAAGTCCCCTCTCCAGTATTTTGGTTTTTGTCCTGAGTTCATAATCTCTCCCCTGTTCTTACTCTTCAATTCTTCAGAAAGGGAGATAGGGCCCTTGCTGGGTTATCAGAGGAAGCTTTGCTCATGTATGGGTGAGTACTTTGGGGTGTCGAGGAAGGGTATGTGTATTTCCATAGGCTGGATAAAACTGGCCAGGTGGCATATGCGGCCAGTACTGCCCTCCTCTCCCTTCCACCATCTCTTGATAACAAGTATCAACCATCAATGATGTTCTGTATCTTTACCCACTTAATAGGTAAAGGCCAATGGGTAAGTGATTCAGCCCCATAGATAAGGTGGGTATATCAGTGATGGACTAGGCAGCATCAAATAAAATCCCTGACTTGTTAAATTTGATGTAGCTTTAGAGAGATAACTAACTCTCTCACACTGACTTTGGGACTTACAACTCAAAGATGCCCGTGCTACTTTCCTTGAAACACGTCCACATTATTCTATGCACACTTCTCATGCTTAGAATCGAGTTCCATAAATCAAAGCAAGAACTGTCTCTGCATCACTGCTGCCCCTTACACAACTTGGTACTCTTCAGAATAAATTTCAATTCTCTGACATTGGACATCCCTTAAGTCCTTGAATTCAGCTCACACAAAACTAGATTAATCCCACCCTCCCAAAGTGTTTTTTCTCTTTTATCAGGTATGATAAGGTTCAAATCAGATCAAAATAAGAGTAACTTGAACAAGTCAGGAATTTATTTCCCTCTCATGCAGAAGTTTGAAGGTAGTAGATCAGGAATGTTATAGTAACTTTGCTTCACAAAGTCTTTAGGATTCAAGGCTCCTTCTAGTTTCATGTTCTTCGTTGATGGCCTCCATTCCCAAGATCACCTCATAGTCCATAATGGCTGCTTCCCCTCAGCCATCATGCTCATATTCCAGCTAGCAGGTAAGATAAAGGGACAAAGATGGAGGGGAGAAGATCTTGCACCAGCTCCGATTTAACGACGGCTTTCATAAGCTGCCTCAAGACAAGACGTCTGCTTATATCCTGTTGACCTGAAACTAGGCCACTTTGTCACATCAGTTTGCAAGGAAGTCTCTTCTCTGGGTGGCTAGATGCACAGCTAAAATCAGCTGTTCTGTCACTGGGGGAGAAAAACAATGACTTTTGGGGAACAGTTAGCATTTCAGCCATATAGTGTTTCTAGACTTGTAAGTATTCTGGTTGCCCGTCTACATGTGAATTTTAGTTTTCAATTGCCTTTTAAAAGTATGGCACATAGTTCTCTGGGCTGCATAGAATGGGAATGTTACATACCTTGATTTTCAACACAGCTCAAGATAATAGCTATTGTTCTAGAATCCACATCTTCACCATGGGTGTTTTAGTGGCTGCTAAAGCAAATACCGTGAAATGGGTCAGGTTAAACAATAAGAATTCATTAGCTTACGGTTTTGAGGTTAGGAAAAAGAACAAATCAAGGTGTCATCAAGGCGATGCTTTCTCCCTCAAGACCAGCATGCTGGGGCTGGCTGCCGGCGGTCCCTGGTCCCTAGCTTGTCACATGGCAAGGCACATGGCGGCCTCTCCTGGCCTCTCCCTTCTCTCCCGGGTTCCGTTGATGTGCAGCTCCTGGCTGCTCCCTCTGTGGCATTCTCTATGTCTGAATTTCATTCTGCCTATAAAGTTCCCCAGTCATAGGATCGAGACCCATCCTGATTGGCTGGGCCACACTGTAACTGAAGTAGCCTCATCAACAGGACCTACTACAATGGGGTCTCACCACAGGAATTCATGAAGTCTAAGAACGTGTTTTTCTGGGGCCCATATACCTCAAACCATCACAGTGATTTGGGGTTAGCGACAGGTAAGCAGCTGTCCTCTGCCGTTCTGGCCTCCCTATCGTGAAGAGCAAGAAGTACAGCATGCTCCCAGGACACATAACGCTTTCCCAAATATTCTCCGAAAACATTGAAGCTGATTCTCCTAAGATTGCATGAGAAACCAACAAAGGAATGTACCATTTTCCTTCCTAAATTGGCTTAAGGCAGATGTTTGCTCGACATCATCATCAAAATTGCCTACTATGTGATAGTCACTACGCTAAATGCTTTATACCTATCTCTTTTTATGCCTTTAACAGTCCTGTGGGGGTAGATATCCTTGTGTTCATTTAGAGCTGTGCTACTGATGCCAAGAGATTTAAACAACTCACCCAAAACCTCAAAGGTGGTAGCAGAGAAGGGATTCAAATTAAACTCAAAACCTGTGCTTTTAATTACAATGCTGTATTCATTTTAGCAGTCTTCTCTCTTTTCCCCTAAAATAAATTAACAGAAAAGAGTTTTCCATTTGACATAAATATATATTTTGAACTTGAAATGTTATATATGCAAACATGCACACAAACATCCACACAAAACGTGCCTTGAAAGTATGAAATATTATTTTTTCTGGGCACCTGAATTATTGTTAAAACTGTCTTTTACATATTTTATAAAATTAGATTTATAAGCTTTAGGAGATGAAAATTTTTAGATCTTCAGTTATTACCCATGGATTTTTGGGCTTTGTGAAAATATACAGTATGGAAAATTTCTGCAAGTCCAGCAGAAAACAACTTTTATGGGGATAGACTGGGTAGAAAAATTAATGGAGAGTATAAAGCCACTGCAGACTCCTTGGATTACTAGTGGAATAGAAAATGAACAGGTATTTGCATGAGCAGTAGCTTGGCTGCTTATTATACTTTGCTCTCCTCTCTGGTCGCATTACATGATGTAACCCGATGAATCAGAAGTTGGAGCTGCACTGGGAATCTGTGGATGACCACAATTCCCTAGCGCCACTGCTTCTACAGAAGACGTATTCCAACACTCGGAATCATTTTGGAAATCAACCCCAGCCCATGATTTGTTAGGGACGTTTGCTAAAACGCTTACAGATAGAGCAGGCAGTGCTGATGCCTGTTCCAGTCTGCGCCTGACCTCCAGATAACCCTCCTGGATCGGCAATCCTTGTCCTCGGGGTCGTGCTGGCTGCCCTCACCCCAAAGGATGCGCCATGTCCCACGGCATGGGTGCCTGCTCGGGCTTCGCTGGCTTAAACCCCACTGTGTCTCTAGAACTGATCTTCACCAGTGTCCTGTTTCATGTAGGCCTGCATTTATGAAGCAGAACGGAACTCTTCAGTGGCATTTAATCAGGAAGGAGGCATGGTTCACTGCTCCCTGTCCTTACAAAGCACAGAAGTTCTGACTATTCAGTTAAAATTCTGGCTTTATTATTTACAGCACTGAAGCAGCTTCCTCTCAACGTGTGGCCGCAGGACACCGAGCATCAGAATCACGCAATGTGCTCATTCACTGAAAGGTCCTACTCCAAACTCACGGGATCAGAATGGGAGCAGGGCTCCAGAGTCTGCATTTTTAAAAATTCCCAGGAGTTTCGATGCGTGCTGACATCTGAGAACCGCTGCTTTAGAGGACTGAGGTGCTTGGAGTTGACTTCCTTCTTCCTTCCCTTTCTCCTTACTGCCATCTTCCCTCCCCTCAAATGTAATGGAGATTTGGGGACAAATCTGTGATGCGTAGGAAATTCCAGGTTCTACTGTATAGGGATCATTTTACATTTGATCACACCAGAGCTGCATGGGTGAGCCTTAAATGATTTGAGCCTTAGGCACGGCCGTGCTCTCCTGTCCCGCAGGAGCTCCCCTTGCAGCCTTCACTGACACTGCCATCTCCTTCCTTTCAGGCAGAGCTTCAAGGTAAATGCCTTGTTTTCGGGTCAGTGTGGAGCTCTGACACTTGTCCAGTTATAGGGTACATGGCAGATATAAGATTCTACAACTGTTTAATATCATAAAATATAGCAAACGAAATAATTAAACATATACATTAAATATATTAAATGCATATTTTATACTAAATGCCGTCTGCTTTGGTGAAGAACCTAACACTTGCATTACAGAATTTTGGCAGTAGAATGCTTCACTCAGATTCTTATGGTTTGAGGTTCAAAGGTGAGAAAGTAAGAAAAAAATGTAGGAATTGTTAATAAATGTCTAAGATGCACCAAGGGTACATAGGAAAGGAAGGGGGTAGGAAGTTGTACTTATAGGAGGCAGTTCATGCCGTCTGCCAATGCTCAGTAACAATCCTGACAAATTGACTTCTAAGCTGAGACTCAACCAAAATAATTGAGAGTGCACTGGCCGAGTCTGCCATGATGGTAGATGTTTTAGAAGACAGTTGTCACAAATAACTCTGGAAGAGTGTGGAGCAGCCAAGACCGATAGAGGAGGCCCGGAAAGAGACAAACCCTTTGCCTGGTTGCTCACAGCCCAGCTCTGGGGGCTGAGCTCTGAGAGACAGTGAGCCGTGAGGGGAAGGCTGAGCCCTCGGCAGAGATCGGCGGCCATCTTGCTTTGCCATGGGCCTGGGCAGCAGGATCAACAGTAGCTGACTTTGATGAGAAACACCTCTTATGTTGCCTCAATTTGGACTTTTCACAGCCTAGGAACTGTAAGCTTTTACCCCAAATAAATCCGCTTTATAAAAGCCAACCCATTTCTGGTACTTTGCTTCGGCAGCCTTTTGGCAAACTAAAACAACCTGTTATCAGACTTCACCTGAAGGTAAGTATATGCTTGAAATTTTCAGTTGTATGAGCCAATACATTTTCTTTTTCGCTTAAACTAGAAACATTTTTTAAAACTTGTAACTGAAAGTTGATGTGCTCATTATACTTTATTGTTATTGCTCAATTAAAATCTGACTTCCTGGCTGAGCTATACTCCCCTGGAGGTCAGGGTCAGGTCTGACTTGCCCACTGCTGCATCTGCAGCACCTGACACAATTTTAGTACATGACAAGCATGCGATAAACACTTTTGAATGAATAAACATACCATTTATTATCCTTCCTGATAAATCTAATATTACAGCATTTTCATGTTCAAAACAATTTGTTCCTCTCTACAGTTTAAATGTAAAAAAACCTCCCACATTCCACTCCGTTTCCCTACTTCCCTGTGCTGATCTTGATACAAAATCTTGCTGCCCACACTGTTTTCTCCTCTGCCTTGCTCTAGCATTGAAATGGAACAGAACAGTTTTTCTGTTGGTTTTTTACCAGTCATTCCCTGTTTTGATTTTTTCAGCCATTCCATTCTCCAGTCTATGTTTACATCTCATTTTCTTCATACTTCATTTACTGCAGATTTTACAGTGTACTATCATCAACAATTCGTGCTTCTCTTTGTTCCACAAGACTGTGTACCCTTTGAATACCGTAACCAAGTTTCTTTTTACCTTTATATTGCCAGCGACTGTTACAGCATTTTGTATTTGTGTTTTTAAAATGGAAAATGCTGGCAAACATGATTTCTTTAGTTTGTGGTTCTACCCTCCCATTTTATGCCATCATAAACCTGCCTGTGTATCCTTAGATTTTTTTCTTCTTTCCGTAGGGTGGTTGACATTTGGTTAACCTAGTGGTTAAGGGAGAGAGGCTTGAAAATTAGATTTCAACAGCAAGCATCCATGAGCACCAATTTAAAAATCAGTTGGCCATGTGAGCATGGAACTGGGAGAGCCAAGAACTGCTCTGTGGAGCCTGCGCAGTGAGGAAGGAGCCTTTGTGCTAAAGAAGGCTTGGATTACCTGCGCCTGCAGAAATACTTTATTGACAGCAAAAGGTGCGTGAGGCAGCCACTGTGTGTTGCCTCCAGAGCAGCCATCCCCGTCTCTTCCTGTGGGAGAATCGCATTCGCTTGGGGTGGGCCGGGCCAGGGTCTTAGGGCGAGCGCCACCCAGTTCTGACTAGTGAGAGGTAAGGTGAGCTCTACCTGGGGACTGTGGGCAGGTTTCTTTCCCGACGTAAGAGGGGGCGGACGCCAGGGAGTGAGCAGCTACTGGCTGCTGCTTGCCGTTGCACGGGTCGTGACGCCTGGCTCTGCGCCGCCTCCTTGTGACCTGGGAGACATACCGAAGGCGGAAGAGTCCAGATGATCAGAACTGGGGAGCCGGAGCGTGGAAAGAGCCCGGCGTTACCGAGGACATTGTGGAACTGCTGAGTCAGCCTCCGTTCCGCTCACCTCTGTACTTGTCCAGGGAATGTAGCTTTCTGGTTCAAGCTAAGCTTTCTGATGCTTGTGGCTAAGCAGATGCATCCTAATACGCAGTGCCTCTCTGAGGCCACGAGCAAAATGATGGGGCTAAAAGCCTTTCAATTCCTCTTCAGGTAATCTCCCTTGCTGCTTTTGTCGTTGTGCAATCGTGTGAAATTTGGACTTGTGGAGACTCATTACAACAGAAGGTGTGCAATTCTAGAACGTTGTAGGAAATTAGTAAGGCACAGAACATTTGGTTTGATTTCACCTCAAGCACTTCTACCAGGTTTAGAGAAGTATTAGACGTTTAAAAATGATCTGGGCGTTGCTGAATTTGAGCCGGTACTTTTCTAGCGCAGTAGAGTGACTGCCAACATCCAAAGTTTTCATACATAAAAACTGAAAAAGACAAAGTCATGCTTCATAGCAACCATAGGAAGCACACCTGCTTTGCCTGGCATCATCGCCCTTTGGTTTAAAAGTTAGAAATTCCTGGCCGCCCAGTGTCGGCCAGCTCAGTGTGGGGCCATCTGTAAAATATTGCTTTCAGTTCTGACCAGCTTGCTTCAGTCTTGTGTTGGTAAGATATCACGCAATGACACTTGCAATGAGTTCAGAAAAAATGACATATTTTGGAGAAAGATTAAGGTGACCATGTATACAAAAAATTAAACTGTAATTGAGAATTTGAAATGTGAAATCACTAAATATGTAACTACACCAGAATTTTAGATTTCATATTTAAAGTCTTGGTGGTACATAGAATTTCTGATTGGTGCCTGTCAACCAAGTCATAATAAAAATAGTAATATTAATAAATGAAGTTATTGTTATAGGAATAACTATTATTAAAGGAAGATACGAAGTGTTAGGCATCAGGCTCTGTGTCCCCCAAAGCCCAGGGGACACAGTTTAAGCTCGCCGAGGACTCTTTGGTGGTCCTCTGTGACGACGTCGTAGTCAGGCCTCTGCGTTTCTGTGGTTTGGAAAACATCCATCTGGGGTGAGCTGCCCAGCCAGCCCCTTCCACAACCCCAGCCCCTCTCACCTCCTTGGCACCTGGGCCCAGTCTCCCCACTTGGCAGAGGAGCCCCGGCTCCCCTTCTGTTGGGCAGAGGCAGGCTTGCCCTGCGCCATCTCCGCGAGCTTCTGCGTGTGGTTTGGGGGCTGGAGAGGCACCTCCTCCAACCCCAGGGGAAAGGACGGGCCAACTCCGCGTGCTTTTGGCTTCTGCTAGCCAATTTCCCACCGAGAACGAGGCCTAATGAGTTTGCAGCCTCTCCTGCTTAGGCCGTCGCTGGACCTGTTCAGCCAGGGCTTGTCTGGTGCCTCTTCGGAATGTCTGAGCACCTATCACCCGTTGTTCCTCATTCCTGGCCTCAGCTCAATTTCCAAGACAATGCAGCAAGTCCCGCTCCTTAGGAGGATTCAGGGTCTGAACGCACTTTTCAGCCCCGTAGCCCATGTTCAGGCGCCGCGCAGAGGTAGGGGATGCCTCTAGGAGTGCCTGCAGGACGAGTTACAGCCTGCGTCTGAGATGCAACTCCACTGCAGCTTGTTCTCCTTACCAGCAACCAACACAGGACGGCCAGAAATCAATGCCCATTGGTTCTAGCCAACTTTTTAAATGAATCAGTACTGGAATTCTTGCCAGGAGGTTTGCTGTGCTTTTTGGACAGCTTCTTATGCATTACCAAGTGTTCCAGTGGGAGTAATAGATCTTATTTTATATTTCTTCTTCCAGTGAATAATCAAACCCATATTTATATGATTTTACCTAGATCGAGATCGGACTTCCCCTTAGTGAATCAAAAACATAACATCTTTTGTTGGTGAAAATTCTGTTAAAACTCTGAAAACTCTGTTAAAACTCTTTAGAGTTTCTTGGCTATCCAAAAGCTTCTTTGAAGGAAACTTATTCATAATGTTGAAAATAAAAATTGAATTTTGATGTACAATCTATTGGGTGTTAAGTAAAACCTTAAGCCTTCAAATCATCTGTTATCTTAATAAACTCATCATATAAAGTTCCCAAATACAATCTCTGAATGTGTTTTTTTGTTTTTTTTGTGTGTTTTTTTTTGCTGTGTAGTTATTTTTTTCTTATTAGTGGAAGATGAGGCTTTGTTCTTTTATTGGTTGGGATAATTTTTTTTCTTCTTTTTGTTTTTACTTAGCTTACAAATTCATAGAAAAAGTATTAACTTGGCCTTCTCCCCCTCTATCTCGGATCTACCTCCTTTTCAATATCAGAGATTATTTCCCAAAACATCCACACACTGCCAGGTACTCAGACAACTGCTTTAATAACCGTTCTCAGTTTTCTATTGACCAAATTCAGTATAGACAGTTTTCCTAGATGTAGGGTCTTGGCTATGAAAACCTGTGATAACGTTCCCTCTAGAAATTCCATTGAAGGATTTCTGTGCAGCTCCAGGTGTGCAAAGGATGGGTTTTAAGTGCTTGAATGGGGAATCTTGTGTAATGGTTTCCTGATAACAGTGGCCATTTATTGAGTGCTTACTTTGTGTCAAACACAGAGCAAAGTGCATTTATTTAGGTGATCCTATTCACTTAATAAGTACTATTGTTCCTAACCTAAAATTAAACTAGAATTTCAATGTATCACAAAAGTCAAATAGATGGTAACTGATAAAGCCAAATTTTGATCCCCAGTTGCCCAACTTCAAAGACCATTTAATCAGCGAGGATGTGATGTTGCTCCTACACACTGGTGTGTGTGGGAAAGAATTACATAAGGCTGTGCCCATGACTGCCTGGTGTGAATTGTCAGTCATGAGACCCCTTGGAAGTCTCCACCCTGGTTATATTCGAATTCAATACACAGAGAGATCCTAATGTTTCATGCTTATCTGGTATTTGCAGACTTTGGAAAGTCTCTAGCACCTACAAGAATGGTTGGGACATCAGATTGATGAATTTGATAATTTTGAGCTCTGTTATATTGTATAATTTGGTCAAACTATTTTCTGGCAAAGGGGGAAGAGTAAATTAAAGGGCTTTAGAGTTTCTTGGCTACCCAGAAAGCTCCTTTGAAGGAAACTTATTATTTTGAAGACAAAAATTAGAATAAAAACATATGGATCAAGATTTCCTTGGAACATAACTAGGTGTAAAAATGAAGGGCAGAATAAAAAGGTTGTCAAGTTAGGAATATATATTGACTTTTTGTTGATTAAAACCATTTGAAAACTGAAAACTGAACTCTAAATGTCTCTAAGTTGGTCTGCCCAGATTCTTTTTACAATGCAGACTTTGAGGATTGAACAGTGAAAAATTTTTAGCATTTACCAAACATGAAAATAAATGACCAAAAGTTCTCTAAGGGGGATTTTCTGTCCGAACCATTCTAGTAAGTTTTGAGCAAACCAAATGGAGATGATCTTACCTAAGCCTTAGTGAACTTTGTCCTCACATTTCTGTGAGAGATGAACTCATTTATTCTTTACAGATGTTTTTAGGAACGAGAGAGCATGGAACAGGTGGTAGCTTAACAACTGGAGCTGTAGAAATTATTTTTTTCCCTACAATAATAGCTTTCTTGATTTTGATAAAGAAACCAATTGAATCAAATTCTGTGAGGGAATCAGGATGGGAGCACAGCCTAGAAAACGGGAATGGGGAAAGTGGAGGGACTCTAAGGACTTTGGTTTGGATGGAGCCCGGGATAGGGCTGTCAGCAAGTTTAATTTCCCTTTGGGTCTGAAGCATTGGGTGTTTCCATTTCATATTTCAGTTTTAGTATTTAACACGTTGGCAAAGAAGATATTTTATTGTTCTAATCAAGAGATAGAACCTGTTTGGTTACTTGATTTATTTTTCTTTCCAGAGCATTTCAAATCTATTTCTAATAAACACTATAAACTGAGGCTTTAAGTACTATTAATATTTAATTTGAAGTGCTTCAAACTAGTGCTCAGTAAGAAGGGTAACTTAGCAAATTATCAAAAGCGACAGCAGAACCAAAACAGTGATAGCCACAGATGGTAAGGTATTATACGGAATTAGTCTGCAGTCATTCTCCATAGGTGGTTCCTAAGTGTAACTTGAGTGATCAGATAGGCAGTTGAATAAAAAGATCCTTGCTATGCATAGCTGAAGAATATATTTACAGCTCTGTTAATTCATAGGACCTGGTTTTGTTAGGGGAATAAAATATGGCAAGGAATGTTGATGATAATGTTTTGCAATATTAACACCACAATTGTGAAAGCTTTGAAATAGAGCAACAAGTTTACTGCGTCACTTTGACGGAAAATGAGCCATTGCCCAAGCATACCTTCTGGTGACTTATTCCATTGCGTCTCTGAACCTTTCATTGCAGATGATTCTTGTTCATAGACATACAAATGACTGTTGGTCTGTTGTCACGCCATTGATTCCCTACACACACCTTCTGGAATAAGCTAGCTTTTCAACTTTGTGTAAATTAATTTTAGCAGTTGTTACTCTTTATTGGTTCCCTCATTAATTAATGGGTTAAATAAAATCTTTGTTATGTGTTCACTTTATATTTGTATGAGAGTCATGATTACATCATTTAAAAAATTATTTAACACTGTGAATGGCTGTTGTTAGAATATCTCTTGTTTATCCCCTAGAAGTGTTAAATTGTACCTGAAATTTAGTCTACAATACACTTTCAGAATATGAATAAATAAAACTTGAAGAATGGCATGTATGAAGCAAAAATCATCATTTGTTTACATGGCTCTTTAAAATTTCCCACCCACATTAAATATTCATGAGAAGAAGACTGGCATTTAGAGTTGCTCAGTGAGTCAATGGCGTCCTGAAGGTGGGACTCAAATCTTGTTTTTTTCTGCTCAAGTCTCTATTAAATAGTACAACACTTATGCCCCATTCTCCCAAACTGTAAATATCTTTGAACCTAAACCGTGTCAAAATTCTGCTTCAGTAAAAAGCATATTTCATAGTTTCTAGTCAAGATGACATTCTGCTGACTGGTTTTGATGTCTTTGTAATTAAATAAGTAGCTCTTATTTTCTTGATCGTTTTATTTTTGAGCATGCTTACGGTAATATAAAATGCAGAAATGGGACTGACACGTTTTAATAGGAAGGTTACTTTGTTGGTTTGTCCTAAGGCCCATTTTTTTAAGCCAAAAGGTGAGTGAGAAAAATTCTACAGTAACTCAAGGTGTCTGGTTGTAGTCCTCACAGAAGCTGTAATGTGAGAAGACAGAGCTGCCTCGAAGCACCCAGTCTGCAGCGTTTCCTTAGATGGCTCTTCCCAGGTCCCACCTTCTGACCTGAATGCAAACAATTCCACCCATGGAAATAACAAATGCCCTCTATCACTTGTCTTCTCTGTAGTTGGAATTCATTTTTAAGCATGGCAATTTGTGTGGACATTTTACATATGAGAAAATTCAAATAGCCAAGTTTACAAACAAAAACATTCAACTTCATTGGCTGTCAGAAAATGCAAATTAAAGTAATAATGTGATGCTATTTCTTACCCATCAAATTGACAATAATTAAAAGAGTGATAGCGCCTAGAACTGGTGAAGATGTGCTGTATCCCATACAGTGCTCTAATAATTGAAAAAAATGAAATTAGTGGTATCTATTAAAATTTAAATGCACATACTTTTTGGCCTCATAGTTCTAATTATGGAAATCAATTTTAAAGAAATAAAAGCATCAGTACATATAAAAATGATGTTTATTATAGCATTGTTAGCAGTGTCAAAATTGCCAAAATTAAAAATCCTTCATTAAGAGACCAGTTGAATAAATTATCTTACATCCATTCTATGGAATACTGTAGGGCTGTTAAAAAGAATTAATTAGATATCTATTGATTCACCTGGAGGAACAGCCCTGGTTTATTATAATTGAGAAATGCATATTACAAACGATGTTTTTATTTTATTTTATTTATTTAAAATTTTTTTTATTTTTTAAAAGATACTTAGATTTCATAAATGTTACACAAAAGATATAGGGATTCCCATATGCCCCACTTCCCACACCTCCCACAACCTCCCACATAAACATCCTTCATTAGTGTGGCACATTCATTGCAATTAATAAACACTTCCTGGGGCTTTGCCACTAAGCATGGACCATAGTTCACATTGTAGACCACTCTCTCTTCCACACAGTTCTGCATGTTATGTGATGATATAAAATGGCCTATATCTGTCATTGCAATGTTACTCAGGATAATTCCCAAGTCCCAAAAAAGCCCCCACATTACTCCTATCTTTCCCTTCCCCTACCCCCAGAGCCTCCAGGGGCCACTGGCTCCACATCAATGCTGTAATTTCTTCCATTGCTAGAATCACAATACGTCTATAGTAGAATACCAGTAAGTCCACTCTAGTCCATAGTTCAATCCCCAATCCTGAGGGTTCTGGGATGGTCACGTCCACTCCACCTCCAAATGATGTTTTTAATCTGAGACTGTTTTAATATATATATATATATAAAAAACCAGTACAATAAGCCCTAAAAGTAGATGTTTATGCGTTTGTGTATGTTCGAGGATAGGAGCCCAGAGGCGTGTGGAAGGGTATTTCCCAGGTGGATGGGGATGGGGTGAGTTGGGCACAGAAGCCCCTCTGGACTTCAGCAGTCGTATGGAATGCACTGAGCTCTGACAAATTCAATACGGACAGCAATGGCAGCATTAATAATAATGCAGAGTTTAAGATTTATGCAGAAGTCACGTAAAATAATACTTTCCCCTTTGGGCCTGTCTTCTGTTTATCCCCCCTCCCCAACACTTTTCAAATATTGAAGATCGGATTAGAGATGTGTTTTGTTTGAAACTTGGAAAATAATTCACATATGGGATTGAGCTGCTTGGGCCATGGAAAAAACTCAGTGGCTATGGGCACACTCCCTGGAGTCCTGAAGCTCTGTTTTAAAGTCACTTGGCTTTTTATAGCCTGTTTCATCATCTGTAAAAATGGGGAAACGATTTTATCTTAGAGTTTTGTGAAAATTAATGGGAGAAAGAAAGTAGAGCCCTTAACCCAGTGGCTGTCCTTTTATGAACATGCAATAAATGATCATCATAATTATCATTAGCATTGCTTCATAGCAAATATTCAAGCAATGCTTGTCACCTTACATTTTAGCTCATAGAAAAATTTCATGTAACTTTTATTTTTCAAATGTTGAGCTCCTTCTTTGGGTCATGCATTTCTAAGTAAACAGACAAACTCTCAGCCTCCATGGAACCTGCATTCCAGGGTGTGAACATGTAGTGTACAAAAAGGAAGTACAAATACAATGTCACGTCGTGGTAAGTGCTATAACATAAAGCAAAGCAAGGGATGGGGCTGCTAGTTTGGATGGTCAAGGGCGCCTCTATGTGAGGGCAGCGTCTGAGCAAACGTAAGGGAAGGGAAGGAATGAACCGTGCTATTATCTGAGACAAGAGCCGGTCAGCTGGAAGGAAGAACAATTGTGAAGGCTGGCCAAGGAGATCCGTGTGAAGGGAGCAGAGTGAGTGCAAAGGGCGCTGGAGAGGGATGCAAGGGCTGAACTGGGTAGGTTCTTAAGGCCACGGTAAGACTTTGGGTTTTATTCTTGGTGCGAAGGAGATTCATTGAAGAGTTTTGAGCAGGCAAGTGACCTGATCTGACTGTGTTTTAAAACCATCACTCTGGATGCTTTATGGTAAGCATATTGGGACATATGGCAAGTGTAAAAGTGGGAGCTGTTGCAATAGCCCAGCTGAGGTTTAAGGGTGACTCAGGCTACGATGGTAGAGAAGGACTTGAGAAGAAGCCAGATTCTGGCTAGACTTTGAAGTCAGAGCTGACTGATTGTGGGGTATGGGAGGAGCCAAGGAAACTCCAAACTCCTATGATCCGAGAAACAGTGTTGCATTTTCTGAGCTGAGGAATGTGGGGAAGGGGTAGGGGCAGAAGATTGGGAAGAAACCAATAGTTCTGTTTCAGAAGATATTAGAAACCCGAATGGAGATATTAACTAGCAATTTGGATAGAAGTAGGGTGACCACGTAATTTATCATTCCAACCTGGGCACTTTTAAAAGTAAAAGGTTCTATTACCTAGTGAGAAGTTTAGACAATAGGCATAACTTGATCTGTCCAGGAAAACTGGGGTGAATGGTCACCTTATCTACATAGAAGAATTAAGAAGAATGTTGAAGTTAGAGATATAAGTGTGGCTGTCATAAGGTTCTAGATGGGACCAGAGGAGATCAGCTAGGGAGCGAGTATATATAAAGATGAGAAACGCTCAGAAGACCAAGAGTTGAGCCCTGCTACAATATTTAGTGTTGGGAATTGTGGTGGTTTGAAGCTGTATGTGCCCCAGAAAACATGTTCCTAAATCTAATCCATTCCTGTGGTTGTGAACCCATTGTAAGTGGGACCTTTTGATGTGGCTACTTCAACAAAGGTGTGTCCTACCTTATTCAGGATGGGTCTTAATTCTCTTACTGAAGTCCTTTATGAATGAGATGAATACAGAGGGAGAGGAGAAAGCCACAGAAGCAAGTAGCTGAAAGCAATGAAACCCAGAAGAGAAGGGAGGGACCAGCAGATGCTACCATGTGCCTTGCCACGTGGCAGAGGAGCCCAGGATTGCCAGCCTCTGATGTTCCAGAAGAAAGCCTTGCCTTGATGAGGACTTGATTTGGACATTTTCTCAGCCTCAAATTGTAAGCTAATAAATTCCCATTGTTTAAGCCAACTGACTTCATGGTATTTGCTTTGAAGAGCCTGGAAACTAAAACAGGAATAAATCCATAACAAATAAATAAGAGCCATTGTAAGAGATATGAGATGCAGAATAATATGTTATAGAAGATCAGCAAATGGCAAAATTCAGTCCAGAATCAAGGCCTTTATTTTTCTTAGGATACTTGCATTACTATGGGTGATAAATGAGTTATCAGGTTGAATTTTGTTTTTAGTTGATTTTTAATTTTTTAATCAAAGTTCATATTTAGTAAAAATTCAACACTACTGTAAGATAATGCAAATCAGAATCCTCCTTCCCTACCCGTCGAATAACTTAGTTTTGATCTCAAAGAGCAAGAAGTTTAAATTGTTTTGACCTCTTCCTCTGGTCTTGACTTCATATTTCTAAATATTATGTGTAATGTGAAAAATAGCATCTATTTCACAGGGATGTTAGGAAGATTACATAACTTAATATGTGCAAAGTATAAGTATAAAATGTGCTAGCTACTGCTGCTACTTTTTATTTTAATTTATTGTTATAAAAGAGGACTTCATTTTGACATCCTCCCAAAATACTGCTATGTCATGATTTTAAACCAAACCAATATTAGTGTTAAGATTAGTACAACTCAAAATCTCAAAATGTACACATATAAGCCACATATTATATTATGATTACCTTTCTTTCTTTGACACTGTTTTGTTTTTTCTGAACTTAATGAGTGCCTCCGTTTTTTGTTTTCTATTTTGGGATCTTAATTAAGTTTTGAAAAAATAACTTTTCTTCTGCTCTCTGTAGCATCTCTGTTTCCTTTGGATTCCCTTTTTCTGATTGTATATTTTGCTGAATCTCTTTCGAGTTGGATGGTTTCCTTAAACCTCTGGTCATGGTGGGCTTTCCATTCTTATTTAGGAATGAGGCATCGAAAAAGCTTCTGGAAGCTGTGTGCCTGGGGGTGTCTGTCTGTTGGTGGGATTCCCTCATTTTCTTGAGGAGTCCCCAAATGCTTGCTGCTGTGGTTCTTTTTCCTTGGGCTGATTGCTCCTTTAGGGTCTTCCGATCCTGCCTTGGGGGTCTGAGGGTCTGAGGGCACGTAATAGTGTGCTGACTTGGATTAAACCTCTGTATTTGGTATGGCACCTTGTCTCTGGATTTAGCTCTGACTGTTATCCTGTAGCTCAGAGCATCTCTGGGCCAGTCTCTCCAGAGAATCAATCCCACATTTTCAGCCAGGCTAGCAGAGGGATAGGTGCCTGGTTGTGCAGGATGGTCAAAGGATTTGGGGATCTACCCAGTTTTAAAACCAGCTTTCCTGGTGTTAGTGCCAAGCCACTCAGCCTTCCCGGCCCTGGTGCCTCCAGGCTTGCTGCGGTAGGAGCTGGGAGCCTTCTTGTTTGGGCTTCTCAGATTAGTCAAATTAGCTCTCACTCGTCCCTTAACTTTTCAACTCCCCACATTTTCTTTCCATCTCTTACTTGATGTTTCCTTGTCTCTCCCTTCTTTCTTTTTGGCTTTGTGGTTTTATTCCTTTTCGAATAACTTAATTCTCTGCTTGGTATGATTTGGGTAGGAGGCAGAGACAAAAACGTTTACCTGGAATTTGCTTCCTTGTTTTGTTTTGTTTATTCATTTAAGCTTCTTCCATAAGCGTCTGGGCTCAGGCATGCATTTCATCGTTTCACTCTGTGGTTTATAAATTCATAGGCCTGAAATTAGGGTTGCTTCTATTTTCAATACTTAAAATATGGTGGTGCCCTTACACCCCCTCACCCACTAGGTGAAGTTACTCCTGGGAAGTAATTTAAGAACTGTGAGAACTGAACGTCTTCATGAGCTCTTCATATATTTTATGCTTAAGAGTGGTCTTGACTCCATCCGTATGCTATGTCAATGTGTGTGTGTAGGGATAAAAGCTTTGCAGTCTGTTTAACTTCCCTTGGTACTGGAGGAAACTGCCCTTGATACACATTTACGATCAAGGCACAGATTGTCAGTATCATAGGGATTTGAGCATCTGCCCAATGGGCTGGATAACAGTCCTTCTCAGTGGGATCTTATTCATGGTTAAATAATAATAGCAGTCAGATAAAAAACAAAACAAAATTGATGGATTCAGCAGAAGAAAATGCTGTAAGACTGCCTTCAAGCATAAAAAACACAACCCTTATTTGTTAGGTTTAACAAAATGTACAGTTGGAAAATTCAACAGTTCTCACCAAGGGAAAGCAGTGGAATATGTTATGTATTAAGCCAGCCCAACAGGCTGCATATTTGAGAGTGTGGAAGATCGTTTTGGCGTGCATAATTGTGATTTCGCACAGAAGAATGTTTTCTAGTTCTGGCACTCCTCGCTTTCATTACCCATCTGCATTTCTCCATATAAGTCTATTGAATTGCAAAGAGCAAGTGAAAAGAAAGCAATCAGCGTAGAAGATCAATGCAAACTTCTCAATTCACGCAGATTTGCTTTCAAAGTTGTAGAATCAGATTTTGAAAAACTTGGCAGGTTATTTCACAATACATTAACTTTGTGTCAATAAAATAGCCTTTTATTGTATTCTTTTTGGCAAAGCAGCCAATGAGAGTGATTCTCTTTTAATTCTGAAATTAAAGTACATAAACATTATATGCTTCTTTCCAGGTGGGAAGTTCCACTCCTTGCACTTCAGTGCCCAGCAGCCAAGCAGCTCATGAAGCTGAGAGGTGATTACACTGGGCTCTCTGACAAGGAGGTTTGTGAGCTTGGAAGCACCCAGTACAGCGGGCAAATATCGGACTCCAGATTGTCCGGCATTTACCCTACTGGCAGCCCAGACTGTGGAACAATCCTGAACATAAAGTAAGCAAAGAGTCATGATGAAGTAAAACAATTATTTTCACAAATTTACAGTATTAAAGCTCACATTTTTATTCTAAAGGCTCTCATTCCAGGATTATACCAATGAGCATTTCTTAGGCATAATCTCAGTAAGCTTTGTTTTATGGGTTCTGACCACTGCACACTAGAAGCTGGGCCACTTGTCATTTCCTGGCCATGCCGGAGCTTTACATGTTTTCATGGGTTTCCTCATTCAATCCCTCGGTTGGCTGCGGGTCTCTATCTGGCTTCTGCAGCCTCACTTTTCCTCTGGCAGAATGTGCATATAACACACATACACACGTATACACACATTTATATCTGTATAAATGTTATGTGAATCAAGAAAAGTGACATTTTTGTGGGTCTTTATGAATTCAAATACTGGCAGTTTCATATATTTCCTTGTCTTTTGACCATCCTGATTTTGGAACATAAATGCAAATGCTTCATGAATAAACAAATTAATAAATCACCTTTTCCTAAACTGAATATGACACATTTCTTACACGCCTGCATTATATGGGAATTTCAGACTTAAAATCTGAAAACGATTATCATTGTAGTCTCTTTCACAGATGACATACCTTCTTCATTAAAATCCCTTGGAAGGCAAACATTTTCTCTAATTCTGGAAAAGATCAGGCAGCCATATACTTTAAAGGCAGTGGACAAGAGATGATACATAGAAAATGTATATAAGTATATGTATACATATATATAATCTTGTTTTATATTAATAACTTCTATTAGACCGTTTATTGCAATGTATTATGATTATTTTGGCATCTGTCTTGTCTATTATGCTATGAATTCCTTAAGGGAAAATGCTACATCCTATTCATATTTGTAGGGTCTTTCAAGTAAAATAATGAATTTCCAGGTTTAGAAAATAGTGCCAGGACAGTCATCATATTGCTTATGTCATTTAAATTGGTACAGACTAAAATAAATAAATAAGTAAATAGGTACCACCCATCTGGACTATATTTATCGAGAACCACCTGCGGAGCTGGAGAGTAGGAGTTGGCAGCAGCCCTGCTGGGACTCAGGGCTTAACGGAAGAAGCTGTAACACTGACCTAAAGACAGTGGTTGCCTGTGTGTGTGTGTGTGTGGGGGGGGGATAGGTGGAACTCAGGGCATTTTCAGGGCAGTGACTTTGTTCTGTATGATGCTGCAGTGATGCATACGTGACAGGATCCGTTTGTCAAAGCCTATAAAACCACAGCACAAAGTGTCAACCATAATGTAAACTGTGGACTTTGGTCAGGAGCGATGCTTCAATATTGGTTCATCAATCGTAGCAAATGTACCACATTAATGCAGGATGTTCATAACAGGGGCACTATGTGTGTGGGCGTGGGGTGGATTATATGGGAATTCCCTATACTTTCTGCATAATTTTTCTGGTAAATCTAAAACATTTCTAAAAATTAAGTATTATTAGTAATGAGAATCATCTGAAAAATGAGGAAAAAGTAGATGCATGAATATATTTATGGCA
This sequence comes from Cabassous unicinctus, assembly GCA_029593785.1. Lineage (NCBI taxonomy): Eukaryota > Metazoa > Chordata > Mammalia > Cingulata > Chlamyphoridae > Cabassous > Cabassous unicinctus. The sequence continues at coordinate 25,797 of JAQZBX010004998.1, read as the reverse complement.
CTGTTACTTAAAACAGTGAGATGCTGGAAACAACAAAGGTTTAATGGTAGAGCAATATTTAAGTGCATTTAAAGTTATCTATTCAATAATTTATCATATAAATACAAAAATGATGGTTATGAACATTGTGGAATAATAGTGGAAAAGTGCTAATTATAAGAAAAAAATGTAAAGAATATAATTTTATGATGTTCCACCTAACACGAGTGCGTATAAAAAAAGAACTGAAGGGCATAAATAAACATGGTCTTACTTGCTTTCTTTGGGTTTGAACAACTGCTTTTATAAAACATTATATATATTTTGCAAACAAAATTTTGAAATTACTTCTATAACTAATATAAATCATTAAAAAACCCTAACATGTGGGACTCATATTCTGTTAATATATAATTTAATGTAAATGAAATGTTTTCATTTATTGCATTTCTATGATAGTTTCTTTTTCTGCTTTTTAAGAATATGGAATAGGAAGTTCTCAAAATGTTAATCCTCGTGAATTTCCATCTGGAATGAGCTCATTGTTTACCTTACATCTTTTCCCATGCCTTTTGGTGGATCAATTGTGGTTTGAAAAGGACTTTTTCAGCTAGTTTGCTTGAAAGTCCTTGTACAGTAACAATACTCTCAGTTTACACCAACCAACACCTTCTCTTCAGATAATAAGTAACTTGTAATTTTGCCTTTATTGTGAAATAAAATTCACAAATAATATAAACTGCCTACACACATGATTAATAAAATAAAAAAAAAAATACAATCCCCAGTGTTTAACTTACTAAGGAGAAGTAGAAGGAAACTAATTTATAATGCAATCATATGCATCTCAATTGAAAATGTTTGGACATGACTATGTAGGAAAACAAACTGCAATATCAGTTATTTCTGATATTTAAAATGAATATATTTGATTTAAGATAAATGAGAAAACCAGAAACTGATCTGTATAAAAATACAGAAAAATAAAAGAGCAAAGGCATGGGCAGGCACTGGAATAAGAATCGACGTTAGAATAAGTGTTGCATACTTATCTGGGAATGACCTTGACTGAGGTGTTGCTAACTTGCAGAGACCCATTACAAGCTAGAGAAGCAGAGTAAATGAGGAAGTATGACGTTCTCGGGAATGAGCGGGGCCTGCGTCACGGGGCAGGGTCCACCTTATTTCCTACATGATGACTTTCTTAGGTAACATACCTCCTGACTTGCATCTCACTTGGGAGCAGAACTTTAGTCTCGAGTACTTGAAGAGATTTGGAGGCCATCTCCTTTAGTAGGCATCTGGAAATGGAGGCTTCCTTAGAAAAATAGGCAGCAATACCAGGAGATCTTGGACTATATATAGTAAACCTCTGCGACAGCATCAGCAAGTCAGTTTAGTGAAAACAGTAGGCAGTGCAACACAGATTTTTAATCTTTATATGTTTTATAAGGATACTAAAATAATATAAAATATACACAGGGTGGTTATAATGTTGAATATTTTAAAATTGCATTTTTTAATGGAATTCAACAAGATCCCTTCTATCATGTACTTTGCTAACTTACTAGTGCTGGCCCTAAGTTTGTTAAAAGAAATCTCAAATATCCTCTGTTTTGTTGTTTGGGCAGAACTGTAGTGTTGCACTTAAACCCTCCTTGTCCAGGTGGTTTGGTAGGGCGTGTTTGCATGCATGTACCTGCCTTGATGATGTCATCAGCATTTTCAGTATAAACATTTCCTGAAATAATTAAGTTAAATTATGTGTTAAGTAATCAATAAAGCTGCATCATTGATTGGATATGCACAGAAACTTTCCCCGGCATTGTCAAATGTTCCATAAATCTTCCAGTTTGACTTTGATGGTGTATGAGTTTCCTGGATGTGATTACAAACACCACAAAACAGGTTGGTTTAAACAATGGGAACTTATTGGCTCATGTTTTTGAGGCTAGAAGTCTGAATTGAGGTGTCAGCCAGATGGTGCTTTCTCCCTGTGGCGTTCTGGGCTGGCTGCTGGTGATCCTTGGTCCTTGGCTTTTCCTTTACATGGTGACAGCCATGGCAGCATCTTCTCCTTTCTCTTCTGGGTCCCGTTGACTTCCAGCTTCTGCTCCTTCACATGGTGTTTGTATTAGTCAGCCAAAGGGGTGCTGATGCAAAATGCTGAAAATCTGTTGGGTATTTATTGGGGTAGAAGCTTACAGTTACCAGGCCATAAAGTGCAAGTTACCTCCCTCTCCAAAGTCCCTCTCAAAGTCCCTCGCCACGTGTTGGAGCAAAACGGCTGCCGATGTCTGTGAGGGTTCAGGCTTCCTGGGTTCCTCCCTTCCCCAGGCTTGCTTCTCTCCAGGCTCAGGCTTGTTTCTCTCCAGGCTCAGGCTTGTGTCTCTCCACAAGGCCAGCTGTAGACTATCAGGCGAACGGCTCATCTCTCTTCCCGGGGCCTTCTCTCCTTCCTCAGGACCAAGCTCCTCTGTGTGCTCACTTCCCCGGCTCCAGCATTAAAACTCCAAACTCCCTTCTCTGGGGTGTGGTTTCTCTGTGAGTCTCCACCCGCTAAGGGGGTGGGGAGGCAGCATCCTACTGACGTGGCCCAATCAAAGCCTTAATCATTGTTAATGAAGTAAAAGTAAAAACCTCTGAATCCAATCCAATCTAATATGCCCAGAGAAACAGACCAGTTTACAAACATAATGCAATATTTCTTTTTGGAATTCATCATTAATATCAAACTGCTACAGTGGTTTCTTCATAAAGCCTCCAGTATTGAAATTAAGGCCTAACCTCATTCAGCTGGGCCATACCTAAGACTAACACCATCAAAAGGTTTACACTGGGTCCACACCACAGAAATGGATTAAGAATTTGTCTTTTTCCAGAGTACACAATCCAACGTACCTCAGAAAGGAGAAAGAACAAAAGACCAGAGATGTGTGAAAATAATGGAAGTTTTTTTTTTTTTTTTTTTTTTTCATAAAAACCATATTATAATCCTTAGAAAGTGGTGAAAATAGTTTTTGTCTTTAAAAAATTAACTTCCACATGCTAAGGAAATATGCATAGTTATTGTATTGAATGAAGTGTCCCCAATTCATCAGGAAGATGTGGTTTATAATTTTTCAGATACTTCACATATGACGAGGTTTAGGGGACCTTCATTTCCTAGCTTTTAGTTTTTGGCGTTGCCTACAACGTCCTTTGTGCCAGGCTTCCTGGGACACGCTGCCTGGGCGAGGGAGGCCTGGCACGATGTGCTGTATATGGTCAAGTCCTGCGTCAGGCAGCGAGGAGAAGGGAGTGAGAAGTGGCTTGGGGCTCTGGCCTCAGCCTTCACTAGAGGTGAGGTGTGGGACAAAATGCCCGATAGAGGGAAGGACTTCTTAAACATCCTTTGCTCATGAAGAATTCTTAATTGTGTTATTTTTTTTAGTTCAGAATTTTGCATTTAATCTTCATAAAGCTTTCTAAATGAGATATGCAAGTTACAGTGTTATAGTATGATTTGTGGGTAGTGTGCCAAAGCTGTTCTATTGCAGTACAAAAAGTCATTTTCAGGAAGAGTATGGGGAGGGGAATTCAGCCTTGCTGACGGTATTAGTCAGGGTTCTCTAGGGAACAGAAGCAACAGGAGAGATCTGTCAATAGCATGAGATTTTAAAAGAGTCTCTCATGTGACTGTGGGGACGCACAAGTCCAGGTTCCGCAGGCAGGCTGCAAACCAGGGGCTCCGATGAAAGTCCAATGAAGGCCCTTGATGAGTTTCTGGGAGACGTTGGCTGTTCAGAGATGGGCTGGGAATTTCTCTTTGAATGCTGAGATCACTTCCCCTTTTAGGGCATTCAACTCATTAGATAAAGCATCACCCATTGCTGATGCAGTCTTCCAGGTTGATGTGGATGTAACCAGCCATCCACGCAGTAAACTCACTGGTGACTAAAGCCCATGAATGTCCTTGCATTACGATTAGCCCAGTGCTTTCTTGACCAGACACCTGGGGACACTTACCTGGCCGAGTTGACACATTAACCTAACCATCACACTGATGTTTTGACAACCTTCTCTTCAGAGCATAACTTTGTATATACAATTGTGTAGTTCTGTAAAAGCCTGAGGCCAGGGGAGAGGGGAAGTGGCTGGTTACAGGAGATATAAGCTGGGACCTTGAGTTCTGCCAAATTCCCACAGCTTGGCGCTAATGTAGGAACAGACTAGAATGCGGTTGATACAGGTCCCTGCTTCCTAGCGTATTAACATGGTTCGCAGTTCCTTAGGGTGTAAGTGGGGAAACACCTGTTAACTGATTACATTTATAGACATATATAGCTATTAGAATGGCTAATTTGGGATAGATCATTTGATGTGAGTTTATATAGGTAGAATTAATGCACATTAATTCTATATACATGAAGAGTTATTTTACCCAAAGGACCCAGAAGAAGCAGAATCAACTCTACTCTTTCATCTTATGTGTTGGTCACACGGGCATCCCATTCGCACTCGATGGCTCATCCCCCTGAGTGTAAAGGAGCTAACCTGATAGGTTATGAACACCAAATTACGCTTTAGGCTGAGCCAGAAGAGAGCCATCAACGTTATTAAATGATTGGCAGGTAAGGGAGTTGGAATTTTTAAATACGAGGAAAGTTTGAAGGAAGATTAACCTGCCACATTCATTGATTTTATGGAATATGCAATTTAAAGCTGTCTGTTAGCAAATTTGTAAGGTAGGAGTTTGACTTTAGACTAATAACCTAATGCCGTTCTTCCCCGTTGTTCTGCCTCTCACCATTTCAAAGGATCAAGTACTTCTTATTTTCTGAGTGGCTGCCCTCATCCAAAACTGCACTCAGTGCTCACTAAGGGGCGAGCTACTCATGGCATTCTAAACCAGACTTCCTTCCAGAACGATCCCGTGTTAGTAGGTATCAAAGTCCAGCCCACACCCTGAAACTCTTCTGGGCTTCTAATACGTGCTACAGAATAAAGAAGAGCAGTTAACACCAGCAATTCTGGAAACTGTTCCATGGAACTTTAAAGAGTGTTCTGTGGTCAGTGTTTGGAAAAGGCTATGGACTCGATTCCTTTCTAGGAAACTCACAATTCACATGCGGATAAAGACCCCGAGAAGGAGTGTGAAAAAGCATCAACTCTGTTTAACGCAGCATTTGGCGATTGTGCTTGATTATGAAAGCCCACCGTGATTTGTTCGTCTGTTTCAATATCACCTGTTGGTGTTTATAAGAACAATGTTTCACAGAATGCACTGCTAGAAGTCACCTCTGAACTCACACCACACGAGTCGTTGGCCAGTGTGACAATCTGTGATGGAGCGCTGTGACAAATGTCCTCTTCTGGGGAGGACAGAGGGAGTGAGCTCAAACCATTCACTTGTAAAAGGACTTTTTGACGTTGGACAAAATAACGTACTTTGAATGCATTGTCTGGAGAACTTCTGAAGACTTTTAAGTGAAAGATGATTTTAAATTTTTTAGGTTGATTTGACATGTGCTATAGTGGATTGTCTTTACCACACGAGGAGTGTCTGACATGTTTACATGAGAAAACCCAAAGTTTGTTGCAAAAAATTTATTCCATTGTACTTTAAATTCATGTTTCTTCTTCTTCTTCTTCTTTTTAAAATAATGCTCAAATGGGTATTATTTCTTCCACCTGCAGTACTTTCTCCACAGCATTTACCACCACCTAGGACATTATATATTTTACTAATTTATTTTTTTTCTGTGGTCTCCCTTCCACAGGCACACTAGAAGGCAAAGGTGTTTTTCTCTCTCATTCATGGTTTTCTCTCCAGCTAGAACAGTGCCTGGCAAATAGAAGCAACTCAGAAATGCTGTATTTGTTAAATGAATGACGTAGGATCTGAAGTGGATGCACATCTTTATTTAGAGTTCTCATCAGCCTATAGGTAATAAATACATCCAAGACAAGAGTTGAAAGCTTCCAGGGCAGGTGTGTGGAGGGCATTGGTAACAATTCTTGAGGTTGGAAACTTGATTCTCGCCAACATTTACAGTAAGGCAGAGGGAGGGAAGGCAGGAGGAGAGTGAGAAGGAGAGAGAAGGGAGATCAGAGAGGACCACAAGAGAATGGGGTCCTAGAAAGAATTAAGAGAGAAGCAAGAAGGAAACGAGGCTAAAACTCCAGAGATTGGGAACAATAAGGATTTCTCCTCCAAAAAACTTCCCTTTCAGTGATTATATTTTCCTCTAGAAGAGGTACTCCATATCTAATTCCTTCAGTATAATTTTCACTAGAAAAGTTTAGGTAGCTATTTCAACATAGTAATTAGAGAGAACTTCTTATAGGCATATTATGATATATAGCTTTTTAAAAAAAAAGTGTGCTCTTGAGGTTGAGAAATTTCCAGCACATGGTTGTGCCAACCTCTGGTGATGACTGCTGAAGTGAGAGGTCATGTTTAGCTCCTTTCTAGCTGTAGAGAAAGTATGTAGGTGTGTGAAAAAATGGGGCAGCGGTCCCAACTCTGCATTATCTCAAATCTCGTGATACTCATGGGGCTGATTCAAATCAAGTTTGTGGAACCAAGATGGCCTGTCATTACTCTTTCCTATAAGTTGGGCCCTTTGTAGAATGACAGGCATCAGTTTCTAAAGTGAATTGGGAGTGGAATTCTCTTGGCCTATATGCAGAGGGGCATGAAACTTCTTTGAGGTATCTTTTAGACCCACGGTTACATAATTATTATATGTATTAATAATGTATTAATCAATTGAGGCAGTTTTCTTTCTGGATAAGCTCCAGAGTACCTTGGTAGTTGGAATACAGTGGCGAAATTATTTATGGTCGGCTCTATATTTAAATTCAAACTGTGGTGGCATTTTAAGCTCAACAAGGAGAATTCCAGGGATATATTTCTGGTGGCCCCTAAAAATATTAAAATGCTATATAATGTCTATATAACCAATGACAGTATGCATATTTTGGGAGCTCACTTTAACCATTCTCTTAAGTGAATTCAGTGAAGTTTTAGCTTGAGGCTTTGTAATTTGGAGTTGTGGAGAAGAAAAGAGAAGTTAAATGTCTGTTATGTGTTCTTTTGACATCAACAGCTTTTGGGTCCATGTGCTCTATCTCTGCCAGCTGTAGCAATCAGAATCAACTTAACGGTAATTTTTCAATTATTAATTATAACGTTCTTAGTGATTTTAGAAATATGCGTTCAAAGAATGACACAAATATATAAATCCTTCATTATTGTTAAACTTTATAAAGAGTGGGCCAGAAGAGATGTTTTCACTAATTGTGCATCTGTTCACATGAGATTCAAGGTAAGCAGTACCTGATGTAGTGGAAAGAGCGTTAGGATCATGGTTAGGGACCCGGAGTCCCGCCCCAGCTGGGTGTCTAAATGTGTGTGTGATTCTTGATGATCTGGGCTTCTGTTTCTTTACATGATTTCTTTCTTATTACTGAGTTTCGTTAGTATCTTTTGATGGTAAGTTATATGGATTGAATGAAAAAGAAATACATGTCCCAATTTGGATTACATTCACATTTAAATAATCTGCAGAAACTGCTTCAGGTTTTTAAGTACGCTGCGATGAATGAGGGGTTTGACTTCTTTAAAGCCAGAGAATACTCACAGAATAAAAGATATTCTATGTTCTCCGTGGTAGAAAATGTGGTAAATTTTGTTCTACCAACAGCCTAATTCTCCTCCTTGCATTTGATTTTTGCTGTTGAAGCGTCTTCCCTGGAGAAGCAAGCCAGGGCAAGCTCAGCTAAAAGGAGGAATGCGCTGAGGGCTGCTGGTTTCTCATCCTTGCAAAGGACTGGGGCAGCTTTCCTTGCTGGAGTCAACTCTTTGCTGAAACATCAAGCCTGGGCTAAACAATTATCATCTCAGCTAGCACCTTTAAAACAATCTTTAAAATCTAAACTGTTCTTTTCTTAAATGCTTTACAATCATTTTTTATGATCGTGATCTGAGTTGGAAAACACCAGGGAAAATAATAAGAATTATCTGAAGTCTAGGAATTTGGGCACATTCGTAAATTTCAAGGTATTTCTGGGTTTGGATTGCTGTTTCACTTAGCTGGAAGACAGGTCAGTAAAAAATAACTCTCCAAAAACATTGGCTTGATATATTAGCCTTGACAGATGAGCAGAAATGGGAAAGGGTAAGGTTAGGGACAGGTTTCTATGATGTGTAAAATTCCATTTTAACATTACATGAAAAAATACCTCTTTGATGTAAGATACCAGGAGTCTGAATAAGTGTTTTTCTGTTGAAACAGATATGGCAAACATAGGCTTTGTGCTCTAGTTCTTGGCCTTTTCTCTGTATGGGCATAACCATGTCCTTTTTATTCTGAGACTTTTAGAGAATACTCTTCATATCTGGTCTTTATTCATTTTAGACATTAAAAGTATTGAGTGTCTAGTTTATACACAGAACTGTGAAAGCAGTCTTGGAGAAGAAAAGTGAATTATTGAGTAAGGGTAGCTTTGAAGAAAGACACAGTATAATTGGAGGAAAATATTAACAAATGAAAGCAAAAAGTGAACTCTACAAGCTAGTGTTAAATTTGGACTATAGAAGTTTTGGAATATGGGGATGAAATTAGGTTCATAATCTTATAATCTAATTTTGATTTATCTCCACTGACAGAACATGAGGTATCCTGTAAAGGTAAAAATTTCAAATAACTGAAACTTAGCACCTTGATATTTTAATTTAAATCATTTTGATGACACGTTAATAAAACATGAAACATAATCTCTTCATAAATATCTTTCTCTGATATATCAAGATTACTGTTATGGACAGGGAAATTTAGAGCTGGAAATAAATTTAGAGATGACGTAGCCTAACGTTTTCATTGGGGAGTTGAGGCAAATGAGTCTAAGAGAATTTCCCAAGGCCACATAAGTAGCTGCTGGCAGAATAAGAACTAGAATCCCAGCTTTCCAAATGCTTGGGATTTTGCCCTGGTATCATGTTGTGTTTTTGATGTTATCTTCTATGGCCTCTGATGTTTGAAGGCCTATTTTTTTTCCTCGTGGTAAATGATCCTAGACTGTTATGCTTTTATAATTTTTCCCTTTGGTATTTATGGTTTTTATTACATTTTTTTCCTCCACTATCAGCCTGACATTAATAACTCTCGAGGACAGCCAGTGTGTCTGGTTTAGACTGGGAAATAGATTCTAATTGTCTCCAAAATAAAGTCAATAAGTCCTAGGAACAAAGGGAGTGAGTTTTATTTCATGGATTTGGGGAAGGCTTTGGCATGTGACTTCCTATCTTTTTCTCCACTCCAAGTTCTCCCTTCCCTCCTGCACGACTTTGTCAACCCAGCTGATGATGGGTCCAACCCTGGACTCCGAGGTGGGGTCCTCATATCCAATGACAATCACCTCCTCTCCTCTTGAATCTGGGTCCAAACCTGGACTCCCAGTTGGGGTCTTCACATCCAGTGACAATCACCTCCACTCCACTTCAGTGTGGGTCCAAACCTGGACTCCCAGTTGGGGTCCTCATCTCTAATGACATTCACCTCCACTCCTGAATCCTTCAGTTCCCTCCTGGGCTTCCTTTCTTTCCTGACCAGTTGATACTCCATGTTCCATCACTTTGACAGCTCTCTTGAACTTATCTTCAACTCTCTCAACCCATTTTCCTTTCTTTGTTTGTGATAAGTAACTCACATTTAATACAGCTGTCTTCTTTAAGTTTTTACCAGAGAGCTGTTGGGAAGTTGTATGGTTCTGAGATGGGTGCTGCCATAAATTCAAAGTCTCTAAACCTACTTGGTATTTTAGCACTGCCCAGATTTTCTTCTGTATTCGCCTAGGCGGGTCTTTCTTTTATCTTCATGGCTTTCAAAACCTCCCCCTCTTTACAAATCTGTTTCCCTTACATTTCCTCTCACTCTAAGAGGGTGGTCTGACCTTGAACAAAAAAGAAATCATTAGTATCAGGTGAGACCACCCCCAACTTCCTGCCACCAACCCTAAAATGCAGTGACATTTTACTGATTGGTTCCTGTGTATTTTGTGAGGTAGGAATCTAATTTTATTTTATTTTTCCCATATGGAAAGATAGTTGTCCCAAAACCATGTATTGATTAAATACTTTCCCACAGTTTATTTTTTAATGTCACCATTATATTTTTGGCTTTTATAATTGGTCTGTTTCTGAGCTCTCTATCTGGTCAATTAGTCTATTTCTCTCCCACTATATCAATTTATCACATGGTTTAATTGCTATAGTTTTACAGAAGTCTTAATTAATATCTGGAATAGCAATTCCTCCCACTTTGTTCTTTCTTCAAAATCATCTCATATATTATTGGAGCGTTCCTCTATATAAATTTTAGAATCATATCACTAAGTTCCATAAAAACATTTTGGGATTTTGATTGTAATAGCACTGATTTATATATTAACTTGGGAGAGAACTGAAATCTTTACAACATGGAATCTTCTAATCCATGAACATGGTATGTCTCCCAATATAACTAGGTGGTCTTTTATCCCCTCTAATAATGATTTCTATTTTTTTCTATAAAATTAAAAAAAAAGAATTTCCTTATAGTTTTTGTGGCTATTTTGAATAAGAATTTTCCCACCCAAGTGATCTTTTAAAAATGCATATCTGCTCAAAGCAAGTTAACCACCTAAAACCCTTCAATGGATTCTCATTACCCTTGTTATTAATATTTAGACAATAATAGGACACATGTGTTTCTCATACACTATTTTCTTGTTTTTCTTTCCAGCCTCATCTTTCACTGCAGCTTATCATTCCCTTTAAATGCCGGTCACATAGAAATAGGTGTTAATTTCAATTCCTTTCTTTCCCTTGATCCCTCACGTCTACTGAATTTATTAACATATGCTATGAACTTTATCTCCCAAACTCTATATCCTCACTTCTCTCCTTTTCCATTGCTTCCATTCTATACCAAGCCACCATTATCTGTGGTCTGGCTGATAATAATTACCTCAAACTGATTTCCATGCTTTCATTGTCACCTCCCTATAATACATTTTCTACATAAAGCCGGAATAATCTTTGACAAATGTAAATCAGGTTATGTACTTTGTCTGATATAAACCCTCTGGTGGCAAATAAAATAAAATTTCCTTACTCTAGCTAGCAAAGCCCCATAGGATTTGATTCCTGTAGGAGTCCACTCACATCATTCTACTCTCCTCCTTAGTCACTACGCTCTCTCCCTCTGGCTTGTTCTTTGTTCTTCAAACACATCCGATCTCTGTAGGTTTTACTATTTCATCTGCTGGAATGCACATTGTCCTACCAGAATGTGGCAGGCAGGAGAGCAGAGGTCTTGTCTATTTGTTCATGGCTCTCTCGAGCCACTGAAGGGTTCAATAAGTATTCATGAAATAAATGAATAATTTCCTTTTGGATCCTTAAATGCACTGGGTCCTCGTCATGAGTTCATCTCACTCATTTTGCTTTGCCTGAAACAAGGTCATCTCAGCTACCCCCTTCTCCAATGCCTGATACATTTTCACCTAGACATTGCTTGGTGTTGTCCTCTGCACAACCCTTGCTCAGCCGTCGTCCTCATGGAGTGACTGGGATGGAGGCCTCTGCCTCTCCCATGTACTCCCATGTAGATCCCCGCTATGCTACTATCTTTTCTACTGGATTATAAACTCTGTGGGGAGCAAGGGAAGTCTTTTCCCCCAGTGTATTTGCAGTGCCTAGCACTGGTCCTTGTTCATGGTATAATTACTCAACAAGCATGTCATGATGAGTGAAATCTGTTTTGAATTCCCAGAGGCCCTCTCAGTTTCATTCCTGTCTCGTATCTATGTTCCAGAATACTAGTAGTATCTGTGAAATAACCCTAGAGAACAGATTTCTATATTTCACTTGCAATGCCTTTTATTCAAGAATGCTAGGGAACTTTAGAAATACCATCTGGAACAAGGTCTATTTTTTTCTGCCTTTGTAGTTAGGCTAACTACCCCTAATGAAGATGGATAAAAAGTTGTTGACAGGGAGGAAATAATATTTATGTAGAATTAAAGTACTAATCTTCACCATTATTTCTTTCTGGGCCTTCAAAATATTCTGACCCAGGAGCAATAAAACACTCTCAATCAACAAGCAATCCCATTGCAGTAAACGCTCCAAATGGGTTATACTTGATATCTTTCCTCCGTTATCTGAAGATTTTCTCTAATTTTAGGCTGGCTGTCTTCCTTTTGCCTCTGGCTTCCTGGTCTATTCTCTCTGGTCTCTGAATATTTGTGCTTGCTCATCTGTTGAGTTGCATTTTGGAAGTGGGTGTAAGCCCTATGTTCATATGCTACTTTTTCTTTCTTATGCTCAAACTCTGGACTCAGCCATTATCATTTCTCTGTTCCCCAAGATGCAACAAATCTTCCAAAAGAACAAAAGGAAAGTATTTAAAAAATCTACATTATAGAAATATAATTTCTTAATTGTCATTTATGTAGAGCTGCTAAGAAGATTATAATTTTAAAAATGTAATTAGTAAACACCCCCTATTTAAAAGTAGTCCTAGGTAACAAATGATGCTTATATTTGAGATTTGAATAATTAAATGTTATCAAAATGATTACTCTTTAGATCAAACTTTAGCAATTCAATCAGTAAAGAGTATTATTAAAATGATGATTTACTCATTAAACAGATACTAAAATTGTACATAACTGTGAGAGAAAAATTAACTTCTAAACTTTATACAAAACCAAAGCAGAATTAAATTTCAGTAGTGGTGGTGATGATGATGATGATAAACTAGTCTGGCACCTATTTATACTAATGAAAACAAGTTGATCCAACTAGAGTTCTACTTACTTAACATTACCAAAGATAACACGGTGCAGTTGTTTTTTTACCTTGGCTTCAACTAAAATGGTTCCTTCCAGTTTTCAGTAGGAAACTTTTGCCAAGAAACAGATTCCAATTTCCAACTTATAATTAGTTGCTATCATCAGTGAGCCAATTTTTCTTTAGCCAGAATAATGCTTTATCAGAAAAAAATTTAAAAGCATGAAATATGTTCAATATGTTCAAATTACCCTTCCTTTCATTAAGCCAGACTCAATAATTTTCCCTCATGTAATAGACTAGTTCAAGAATAGCTTCAGAACAAGCCTTGTATTTTGAAAATTACCTAGTGGTCTAACACTCACCAGGTATCCAATGATCAGCTAGGGCGAGGTGAAGCATCAAAGCAGTCTGTCTGATTCAAGACAGTACTTAACAATGAGATGGTCTCTTGACTTTGGCTAAGTGAAACGTTTTTATCAGAGGCTGCATTTCGGCAAAGCCCAGCACACTTAACAAGTAAATATAAAATCTTGCAAAACTGTGTGCATCCTGTTGAAACTCTGCAGTAAGTCAATGAGTCAGGGGTAAGGAGAGAGGTGGAATGAAGAGGGAGGAGGGAAATTGGCAAGGGGATGGCTATTTCTTCAGAGGCTGAGTGGGAAAAAAAACCAACTACCTTTTTTTCTGTTTTTTTTTTTTTTTAATTAAATTTTTTTTATTTTTAAAGAAGCTTTAGATTACATGAATGTTACATAAAAAACATAAGGGATTCCCATATGCCCCACTCCTCCCCTTCCCCCACTCCCCCACATCAACAACATCCCTCATCACCCAACTGCTTTTTAAAGGAGTGAAAATAGGCAGCCTGGGGTGGATAGTTTTTTCTAAGGGTTAAAATCCCAGAAATCCTTTAAGCTATAAGCTGCATTGAGTGACACTCGTTCCTCGAATCCTGCCTAGCACTGACGCAGTTGCTACTTTCCTCCTGCCTCTGATTCTCAATCAGTGGAAGGCAATTCTGGGGAGATTCAGTCTCAGCATAGCTTGTCCTGTGTCCCCTCACCTGAGCTTTGGAATACCGTCCCCTCCTGTTCTGAGGGGCTCTGCCCAAGGCAACCGGCTCTGGCTTCTGGAGCTTCATCTTTGCTTCTTCAGCCATCTTCCTCCCACATCCTGGAGACTTAGCTGCTCTCTTCCAAAGACAGAAACCCAGATTCCACTCTTCCTCATGCCCCTCTGTGGGATTTTGGGGCTTTTGTGGACCCCAGAGAATTATATTCTTAAATGAATCCATCCCTGTGAGTGTGAACCTACTGTAGGCAGGACCTTTTGACTAGATTCAGCTAAGGCCCATTTGATTAGATGGCCCCAGTTAAGGACCATTGATTAGATTACGTCCATAGGGTGTGGCCTAGGGCGGGTCTTAATCCTCCTCCTGGAGCCCTTTATAAATGGGATGGACAAACTGAAAAAAGCCACAGGGACAGAAAAGACCCAGGAGGTCAGAGAGGAGCCCCCAGGAGCTGAGAGAGAAAGCCACAAGAGCAAGAAGCTGGAACCAACGGAACCCGGGAGAGAGAAAGCCACAGAAGGAGCAGCCAGAAGCTGAGAGCAGCAGAGCCTGGAGGAGAAAGCAGAGACCGGTGGATGCCACTTCTAACTTTCAACTGTGCTAACAGATGCTTGGAATAAAGGTTTTATATCCCAGGCTCTTTGCAGCTATCTATGGCCATGTGGTTAAGTTCTAACCAATAGGATATAAACTGTTGTACCGCACGGCAGTTTCCAGAACCCTGTTTACAGGGTTATGGTTACCTATGCCTTTTGTTCCCATTTTCTTTGTTCCTTCCTCTATTCTGATGCCTGGCATTGGATTGTAATGGTTGGAACTCTAGCAGCCGGCTTGGTCCACGAGGCTAACAGGCATACTTTAGATATGATTGAGCAGTTAGCTGAAGAAATCTGAGACTCTGAAAGTTTATTGAAGTTGGAAACCAAGCTACCTATCTCTGGACTTCTTTTATATGAGAGAAAGAGACAAACTTTAAACCACTATTATTGTGCATTATTTATAATTTAATAGATTCCTTTTATACTTGGAATACAGTTCATTCCTTATCATGACCAACAAAACCCTACAAGATCTGGCTTCCATCCAAATCTCCAACCTTCTCTCCATCCATGTTGACCTCCTGCTGTTTTGGGCAGAGCTAATTGGGGCAGTTAACAGCACCCTCATTTTCTATATCAGTACTCCCCAACCTTCGTGAACTCATGGCTCCTATTAAAGATGGCAAGGTCACAAGTCCTACTTTACTTTCCCAGTTTTTACTGTTTACTCCAGAGTTTTGATTTCTATAGGCAGTATTGTCAAAACCAAAAACATTTTATCCATTTTCTAAATAGAAGATTATATTCTGATACTTGTATCCCTGCAATTAAGATATGGATTAGTGGGTGGAAACCAACATGCATACTTGCTGCAGGTTACCAGTTGATCGTACCTGAGAATAAAGAATTTAATAGAAATGAAGTGGCCGTACTGGGCAGGAGCAAATGCAGCCAAGTCTTAAACAGTTTTCCTGTTGGCCTTTGGTCCTAGCTGGTGACAGTTTCCAGGATGGTAGCATCCTGATACAGTTGAGAAAGAGGTCAAAATCTTGTGCTGCCAGCATCTGACTTTATTACTCAAAAGTGGTCTAAATGACAGTGTTGTAGTCTGGAGACAGGCTTGTCTTCCCTGCCTGTAACATGGATAAAACATCGAAACATTGTTTAACCATAAACAACTGTATGCAGCCATCTGTCAGGGGACTTGATTGGACTTGAAACCTACCCAAGAACTGATTTGTAGCAAACTTTTTACCATGTAATTACAGTAAAAGCAACCTTTCTCCATGTAATTATATTCATCATGTATAGGAAGTATTTCATAATTTTGAGACATTTGTCATTATTATTTCCTTATCCAGGTTGTTAAATGACATGAAGCAGAACTTTCTTAAAGTTTCCTGGAAATACAACTTATGCAATTAATTTAGACCCAAAAATCTGATTGTTTCTGGGAGTCCAATGAGGCAGTGTCATCTGATAATTTAGTTTTAGAAAAGATAGAGTTCCTTATGCTTTCAATGTAACTTTTCTGTAATCTAAACCATATTTAAAAATAAAGTTTATTACATGAAAAAAAGAAAAAAGGAAAGAAAACAAGGGTGGTAGCTATTTATTTTGCCTTGCTGTCTGCATTTTTCAGAAATATAAAGCGCTCATCATTCTCCAGAGCATAGAAAGGAGGATTTCATGTTCTAAAAGATGAAGGCACATAAACATCACCAGGAATGCATTTGGTGGGATTCATTTGCATTGCATTTTTATAGCTGCACATATGCAGGTTTCAGCAGGGTGCCTGTAAAATAAGCACCATGTAACTCTCTTTCCTTATAAAGGAATAAATAGGCATTTAGTTAGTCAACAAAAACACAGATATATTTTGAATATATGAATATATTTGTTGACATGTTTATTGAAAAATTAATGATGAAGAGTTTGCAAGAATTAAGAGAAAAAATAGATGTACCTGGGGTCAAGTCAAGCAGCAGAATTGCAAAATAATTTCAAATTATTTACTTAAAAATGTATAAGTAGTCACAAAACATTAAAAATGGAATTGCTTCTTTTTTAAAAAATTGCTTTCTGTTTTTGCCCATCACAAGTGTCTGCTCTACACGTTCATATGAGATGAGGCTTGTGCCTTAATGCCACCATTACGGAATGTTTATGTGTAGTAGCTGTATTAGAGTGAAGAGAAGTTCTCGAGAAATAAATATGTTCTTTTCAAATCTGGGTCTTATTCTTTACCAGTTAGCTGGAAATAAAAACACTACAGCACAGAATATTGGTGGGGATTAAATAAAAGCATAGCATCTTATAAGTGAGTTTATTAATTTATTCAACAAATATTCAGTGTATCATTTATTTTGTGCTGTGGATAAGGCAGTGAACAAGACTATAAGCTCATGGAGCAATGCAATTAATAAAAACATAAAGAAAACAGGCAATTTTGGGTAGTGAGGAATAATCTGTAAGTAGATGACAATATGGAGAAGGGACATAGGCAGTGTGGGGAAGCGGCACTCTCTAAAGTGTATTTCAGCTGAGACAGTGATGATATGAGTCGGCCCCGCTATGACCTGGGGAAGCTCAGCGGGGGCCTCACTGGGGGTTTAGTGATGAAAAGGGATTTGAGAGCCCAAAAGTAAGTAGAGGCAAAGCTTTGTGTTTAAGGCAAAGCTTTATGGTTAGGTATAAGACATTGGTTGCAAATTTATTAAAACAGAGGATGTAGTAAATATCAGAATATGTGTCTAATAACTGATTGCAATTAAACTGGGTTTTAAAATGAAAACAACCCGTCTCCCTTTTCAAGCTTGCTAACTGGACTTTAATTGTACTTCCTTTATTCATTTACATTTTGCAGCTATTTTTTTTAAAACTACAATTTAACAGTAATTGAGGCCATATCCATACACATAATTGATAAATACCTTAGTTTTGGAAGAAGTAGGACTTCGAGAACTTTTGTTTGATAAGTATATTTTTAAAAATGGAGCTTTGGTAATGGCGTCCCTGCGTTTCCTTTGCTTTAGGATGATGTCCTGCGCTTCCAGCGTGGCTTTCAAGCCGCTGCGCCAGCCCCTGCCTATGCCCTGCTTCCCTCGCTGTCCGCCTTCCCGCAGAATGCCCTGCAGGGTTTGACACGTGCTGTCTCGTTTCCTCTCTGCTTTGCAGGGTCCCGTCTCACTGTCTAATCCTTTATTAAAGCCGCAGGTTCCACCAGGCAGCTCATCCTTGTGACAGGGTTTCTCTGTGAAACGTCCACGCCGTACTTTACTTACCCTGCCTCCACCATTTTAGTCTTCAGTGACTGCTCCTTGTTAACCACAAACACGGTGTGGCTGGGACTGCTCTGCCTTGCTCTCTGTGCATCTCCCAAAGCTTAGAACTGCATCCAGTATTTGGCCCTGGATTCAACAGTAGAGACTTTATACATATTTTAGTACTTTATACATATTTGGTTATTCTTTATTAAAATTGCAAGAGGTAAATGTTATTTCTGTTTTATAGATGGAGGAACTGAGAATTGGAAAGCTTGCTCTTCTCAGGTTGTATGGATAATAAGTAGCATGATGAGAACATCCCAGGGTATTTTATAACTCTCTGCTTGGCATTCTTTACTAACAGGTTAAGACAGAAGGGAAGGAATTCAGGATAACTGGAGATGGAATGAATTTGCAGAGAAACCGGAAAAGCTGTTTAAAGAAGTATGGGGTTGAATAAAAGTTCCTAGGGGAGAGGTAAAGTTTGAAATGTCATCTGTGGGAAGAGGAAAAGAAGCCAATACGGGGTGCGTAAAAGGAGGGCCTAGCAGTTTTGAAAGCCTGGTTGAGTGAGAAAGTGTAGCTTTGAAATGGTGCCAGACAGGATGGCTGGGTGATTCTCTCCAGGAAGGCTTGGTGGTCTAGGGGCAGCAAGAGCCCCCGTTTGGTGACTGGGCTTAGTGAGAGGGTGGGGGCTTAGGAGGTTTGTGGACCCTGGAAAGAGCAGTTAAGAAAAGCAGCCATAGATCTAGAGGAGGTGAAGAAGGAAGTGAGAACACGGGAGGCTGATGTTTGGGAAAGTGTAAGTCAGGCTGGAGACATTCGGAACTTGAAAAGTCATTAAGAGCTCTGAGCACATTACCTCCTGGGTCAATAGACTTTACACAGCTCCCTAATGCACACAGCATGGCGTCCACGTTTCCAGCCAGCCATCTTCCCAGATCTGTTGCGCAGGCCCTGACTTGCCTCTCCAGTCTTTATTTTCCATTGTTCTTCTACGACTTCCCAGGTGCTTCCACTTCTATGCCCTTGTTCCCGCTATCCTGTCTTCCTGGAGTAACTCCTACTGTCCCAGCAGCAGTTACCTCTTTGCATTTTGACCCAAAGAAACACAGGGATGGAGTGGCTGGGACAGAGGCAGACTGCCACCCACGGTGCAGGCGAAAAAGACATCTGCGCCTTCACACAAGGCACAGATGAAACCAATGTCAACATACCAGCCAAAGGAGAAGACACTATCTGGGGTCCTTCAATAACTTGTTGATGTGTTTATCTGAATGTGTATTGGAAAATTGAGCTCAGTATCTGGGCAGCCACAATTAAAGTCTCCTTTTCTTAAGAGGAGTGAGTGAAACAAGTCAAGGTGGCAGCATAGAGGCCCAGGGTGCAATGTCAGACTACCTGAGCCCTCAGTGGCTTGCTCATCACAGGTTCAAGTTGGAGGGCAAGACCTGGCTCTTTCCTGAGATGCCTTTGCAGCAATCCCCTAGGAGTCAAATATAAATTCCATGAACAGAATTTGTCTTGTTCAAGTCCTTGCTGCCAACACCTGATGCATATAATTCTAAATAAATGTTTGTTGAATGAATACATGAGCACTGTGACGTTTGGGCATGGCCTCTCAGGGATAAATGGTGGAACTGAAGTGTTTACATAATAAGATGAGGTTATTTAGAGTGCCATTGCCCCTGTTTGGTAGATGTGGAATTGGAAGATTTCTCTTCTGTGACAGTGAATTTTGGGAATCCCAAAAAGCAAAAGATTATGTTTAAACTAATCCATTCCTGTGGGTGTGAGACCCGTTTGACTGGATTACGTCAGTGGATTGTGGTTCACATTGAGTCTCTGCCGTCTTGCTGGGTCTGATGTAAAGGGAGACACAGACAGACAGTCAGACAGGAAAAGGGAGCTGCCGTGTTTGATGCTGCCACCTGAGAGAGAGGACTGCAGGAAAACTCAAACCCTTATTGGATACATGGTTTCCAAAAACTTTCTCCCAATGAGTAGGCTACCTTTTCACCTTAATGAAGCCATTTTGAAGCACAAAAGTGTTTAATTATCTATTTTCTCTTTCACTGCTTATGCTTTGGGTGTAAGGTTTAAGAAACCAATACCTACCACAAAATCTTGAAGATATTTCCCTACATTTTCTTCTAGGAGTTTTATGGTTCTACCTTTTATATTTAGGTATTTGATCCATTTTGAGTTAATTTTTGTGTAGGGTGGGAGATAGGGGTCCTTTGTCTTTCTTTTAGCTGAGGATATCCAGTCTTCCCAGCAACATTTGAATAGATTGTTGTGACCCATCTGGGAGGGCTTGACAGCCTTGTCAAAAGTCACTTGACTGTAGATATGAGGGTCTATTTCTGAATTCTCGATTTGGTTCCATTGGTCAGTCAATATGTCTGTCTTTATGTCAGTACCATGCTGTTTTTTACCACTGTAGCTAAGTAATATGCTTTAAGGTCAGGAACGGAAAGTCCTCCAACTTTGTTTTTTTTTTTTTTTAAAGACAATTTTGGCTATTCAGGGCCCTTTACCCTTCCAAATAAGTTTGATAACTGGCTTTTCCATTACTGAAAAAAGGTTGTTGGACTTTTTATTGGAATTGCATTGCATCTGTAAATCAGTTTAGGTAGAATTGACAAATTAACAATATTTAGTCTTCCAATCCATGAACATGGAATGCTCTTCCATTTATTTAGGTCTTCTTTGTTTTCTTTTAGCAATGTTTTATAGTTTTCTAAATACAGGTCCTTTATGTCCTTGGTTAAATTTATTCCTAAATATTTGATTCTTTTAGTCACTATTGAAAATGAATTTTTTTTCTGACTTCCTCCTCAGAATGCTCATTAATAACATATAGAAACACTATTGATTTTTATGTATTAATCTTGTATCCCATCACTTTGCTGAGCTTTTCTATTAGTTCTGGTTATTTTTTTTGTGGATTTTTTGGGATTTTCTAGGTATAGTATCATATCATCAGCAAATAGTGAAAGTTTTACTTCTTCCTTTCCTCTTTGGGTGCCTTTTATTTCTTTTTCTTGCCTGATTGCTCTAGCTAGAACTCCTAGCACTATATTGAACAACAATGGTGACAGTGGGTAGCCTTATCTTTTTCCCGATCTCAGCGGGACAGCTTTCAGTCTTTCACCATTGAGTATGATGTTAACTGCGGGTTTTTCACATATGCACTTTACCGTGTTGAGAAAACTTCCTTCTATTCCTATCTTTCAGAGTATTTTTATCAAGAAGGGTGCTGTAGTTTGTCAAATTCCTTTTCTGCATCAATTGAGATGATCATGTGATTTTTCCTTTTCAATTTATTAATGAGGTGTATTACATTAATTGATTTTCTTGTGTTGGACCACCCCTGCATACCTGGGATAAAACCCAGTTGACTGTGGTGTATAATTCTTATAATTTGTTTTTGGATTTGGTTAGCAGGTATTTTGTTGAGGATTTTTGCATCTATATTCATTAGAAAAATTGGTCTGTAATATTCTTTTTTTCATAGTGTCTTTGTCTGGCTTTGGTATTAGAGTGATGAGTTTGGTAGTGTTCTCTCCTGTTCATTTTTTTGGGAAGACTTTTAAACAATATATTTTTATTAGAGAAGTTGTGAACTTACTGTGGCAGTTTGAGATTATTTATGAATTCCTAAAAGAGGGATAATGTTTGTAAACTGGTCTGTTCTTCTGGGCATGATAACCCTTTGATTGTATTAGATTCACCTGAGACATGTGATTAAATTATGTTAAGATTAGGGCTTTGATTCAAACATGTCAACTCAGCGTTGAGTCCCAGCCCCCTTGAGCTGATAAAACAGACTCTCATATGGAAGTAGACACACAGAAACAGATATGGAGGAAGAGAGAGTGCTCCATAGACACAGCCCCAGGAAGAGAGATGAGCCTGGTAGTCTACAACTGACCTTGTGAAGAGAACAGAGCAGCTGAGCCTGGAAAGAAATGAGCCCTGGGGAGAGAGATGAGATTTATGCCAGCCTACAACTGAGATGGGAAGAAGCTGGGACCATGGAGCCTTAAGAGGAAGGAGGAAAGCTGAACCCTCGCAGACGTTGCCCGCCATCTTGTGTCAACATGTGGCAACAGACTTTGGGTGAGAAAGTACCTTTTATGGTACCTTGAGTTGGACTCTTAAGGGCCTGGTTACTGTAAGCTTCTACCCCAAATAAATACCCTTTATAAAAGCCAACAGAATGTGAATATTCTCACTGTCCTGATTTTGTGATAATGAGGGTAGGCTAAACATTCGCTATATTAGAAACCATGCATGTATCCCCAGACCTAGTTTTTCTCCCTAGGTCTGGTTTTTAGAGTGCTGGTGATAAACTAAGCCTATTTATTATATGACCATCCTGTATGGGAAAATATTGTAACTCTAGGTATCTTTGGTCAACCTTAAGAGATATAGCAGGGGGACAGATGTGGCTCAAATGGTTAGACATCTGTCTCCTATATGGAGGGACCTGGGTTTGATCCCTGGGACCTCCTGGGAAAAATTTAAAAAAGAAAAACATAGAAGGCATGTGGGCCACCAGTCCCCATGTGCGGGTGAGCCCCCCAAGCCCCATGTGTGGGTGCACCGTCAGGCCCCAGGAGCCACACAACAAGATGATGATGTAACAGGAGAGCGACACAAGGGAGAGCCAAGATGAGACGCACTGAAAAGCCAGGAATAAGGTGATGAGGGAGGTAGGATGCCTCTCTCCCACATTGGAGGTTCTGAGGATCGAATCCCAGTGAAGACAGGAGGAGAAGGATGAGAAAAGAGGGCAGGAAATGGACACAGAGAGTTGCCCAGTGAATGGACACAAAAAAAGCAAAAATGGGGGGGTGGGCAGGTAAAAATGGATAAAAGTAAATAAATCCTTAAAACAATGTATAGGGGAGTAAGATACAGACTATAGTTAGTAGTAATACTTTGACAATGCTCTTTCATAATTTGTTAACAAATCTTTCACAACAATGCAAGGTATTTGTGGTGGGGTGATGTGTGGGAGCCCTGTATGATGTTATTATGCATGTTTATTTTGCAAGTTCACAATGTTTACTGAACACCTGTGTTTTATGTATGTTCATGTATGAATGGTATACTTCAATAAATTATTTTTTAAAAAAGCCAACAGAGTTCTGGTACTTTGCATCAGCACCCTTTGGCTGACTAATACACTTACAAAAGTTTTTGGAAGATTTTGTGCAAGACTGGTATTAGATCGTCTTTGAATGATTGGTAGAATTCACCTGTGAAGTCATTTGGCCCTGGGCTTTTTATTTTTGGGAGGTTTTTAATCACTGTTTCAATCTCATTCTTGTGATTGGTTTTTTGAAGACTTCTGTGTTTTCTAGGGTCAGTGTAGATTGTTCATGTGTTTCTAGGCATTTGTCCATTTCATCTACATTACCCACTTTGTTGGCATACACTTGTTCATAGTATCCTCTCATGATCTCTTTTATTTCTGCAGGGTCAGTGGTAATGTCTCCCCTCTCATTTCTGGTCTTATTTATTTGCATCTTATCTCTTTTTTTCTTTGTCAGTCTAGCTAAAGGTTTGTCGATTTTGTTAACTTTTTCAAAGAAACAACTTTTGGTTTTTTTATTTTCTCTCTCTCTTTTTGTTCTCAATTGCATTTATTTCTGCTGTGATCGTTATTATTTCTTTTCTTATGCTTGCTTTAGGATTAGTTTTCTATTATTTTTCTAGTTCCTCCAGGTATGCAGTTAAGTCTTTGTTTTCAGCTCTTTCCTTTTTTTTAATGCAAGCATTAAGAGCTATTAATTTCCCTCTCAGCACTGTCTTTGCTGTATCTCATAGGATTTGATATATTGTGCTCTTGTTTTCACTCATCTAGAGATAATTACTGATTTCCCCTGCAATTTCTTCTTTGACCGACTGATTATTTGAGTATGTTGTTTAATGTCCATATATTAGTGAATTGTCTATTTTTCTGCCTGTTATTGATTTCCACTTCACTGCATTAAGAGCAAAGAAAGTGCTTTATATTATTTCAATCTTTTGAAATTTATTGAGACCTGTCTTTTGACCCAAAATATGCTCTACCCTGAAGAATGATACATGAGCACTTGAGAAGAATGTATATCCTGTCATTTTGGGGTATAATGCTCTAAAAATATCTGTTAGCTTTAATTCATTTATCTTATTATACAAGCTGGCTATTTCCTTATTTATCCTCTGTCCAGAGGTTCTGTCCAAAACTGAGAGTGGTGTATTGACGTCTCCAACTATTATTGTAGAGATGTTTATTTTTCCCTTCAGTTTTGCCAGTGTGTGCCTAATTTATCTTGTGGCACCCAGATTACGTGCATAAATATTTATGATTCTTATTTCTTCTTGGTGAATTGTCTCTTTTATTAATATATATTTGTGTGGAATATATTTTCCCAAAATTTCTCTTTCAGCCTGATTGTATCTGTGTATCTAAGGTGAGTCTCTTGTAGACAGCACATAGATGGCTCATATTTTTTTATCCATCTGTCAGTCTATGTCCTTTGATTGGGGAGTTCAATCCATTAATGTTCAATGTTATTACTGTAAAGGCATTATTTATTTCATCCATTTTATCCTTTTGGCTCCATTGTCATATCTTACTATTGTCTGTATTTGCCCTTACTAATAATCTTCATTTTTACACTCTTCTCGAAGTCTCTTGCCCTTGTCTTTTCTTTTCGGGCTGCAGAACTCCCTTTAGTATCTCTTGTAAATCTGGACTTTTGGTAACAAACTCAGTTTTTTGTTTGCCTATGAAGAATTTAAACTCACCATCCTTTATGAAGGACAGTTTTGCTGGATAAAGAATTCTTGGCTGGCAGATTTTCTCTTTCAGAACCTTAAATACATCATACCACTGTCTTCTTGCCTCCATACTTTCTGATGAGAGATCAGCACTTAATTTAATTGAGCTTCCTTTGTATGTGATACATTGCTTTTCTCTTGCTGCTTTCAGAATCCTCTCTTTATCTGTGGTATTTGTCATTTTGAAGAGTAGGTGTCTTGGAGTAGGTCTATTAGTATTTATTATGTTTGGGGTACATTGTCCTTCTTGATATTGATATTTATGTCTTTCATAAGGGTTGGAGTGTTTTTGGTTATTATTTCCTCAAATATTCTTTCTGCCCCTTTTCTGTTCTCTTCTCCTTCTGGGACACATATTACATGTATGTTTGTGCATTTTGCATTGTCATTCAATTTGCTGAGTCCCTGTTCCATTTTTTCCATTCTTTTCTCTTTCTGTTCCCCTGTCTTTTCAAGTTCAGATTCTCTGTTCTTCATTAATTCTAATCTGCTGTTAGATGCCTCTAATATATTTTTTTAATTTATTGATATATATCACTCATACACGAACATACATAAACAATAAGTGTATAGTAGTAGTTGTGAACTTACAAAACCAACATACATAACATCATACAGGGCTCTCATACCTCACCCTACCACCAATACCTTGCATTGTTGTGAAACATTTTTAACTAATGATTAAAGAGCATCCTCAAAATATTACTACTAGCCAAAGTATTTTTCCCCAAACCACCCTATTATTATTATTTATATCATTTATACATGAACATACATAAACAATAAATGTATGGTAAAAGTTGTGAACTTACAAAGCAAACATTCATAACATCATACAGAGGTCCCATACATCAACCCTCCACGAACACCTTGCATTGTCATGAGACATTTGTTCAAATTATGAAAGAATATTGTCAAAATCTTACTAATTATACTCCTTATCTTACATTTGGTGTATTTTTCCCCCAACCCACCCTATTATTATTTTTTAAATATATTTTTATGACAAAAGTTGTAACTTACAAAACAATCATGCACATGTGCAGAATTCCCAATCAATACCCCTCTATCAAAACACCACACTGTGGTGGAACATTTGTTACAGATTATAAGATAATATCATCCAATTATTACCAGTTCCACAGCATACATTTGGCACACATTTTCCATACTCCTCCATCATCGACACAGTACATCTTTGGCATAGATGCAAGAATATTACATTATTACTGTTAACCACACTCCATAGGTCACTCCAGTTGTATTTTTCCCATG